>JBBJLR010101657.1:0-10042 GCA_037577145.1 Brachypetersius gabonensis | reverse complement strand
GGTGTTTGTGGAGGAGTTTAACAGACACTGGACTGGAACGGGTTCACACTCAGAGAGACGCTGGTTTAGAATAAACTCGTATTTTTTCAAGATCTGTATTTTAAACAACTTTCCCACCTCACGAACAAGATGGGTCCAGATTTGGCAGCGTCGCGCTGCACCGTTCTCCACGTCTCCTTGATGATGTCCTTCTGATCTTCACGCAGATGAACGACCTTCAGCTCCTCCAGGCGCTCGGTCCACGGTGCCGGCTCGAAGGACGCTGCGCAGCCCATTCCGGAGATGGCCTCTACTGCAGACGTGGGTTAAAGCAGCGAGGGAACGGCGGAGAACCTTCAGCAATTTCAAAACAGAAGCAGGTTTTCATAAACTGATTACAATTTTACCACAAAATGAACGTCTTTAAGTAACGAACGGCTTCTGCAGGCGTTCAGCAGCAAAATGTGGTCGACTGGGAGGCATTCATCCAGTTTTACCTTCAACGTTTGACGCGTTTCACTGCTGAGCTGTTTATAGTTTTGTGTTTGCAACATCCTTCCCATCCTTCACCCAGATCCTACATTTACATTTGCATAAAATTTACATATTACCCTTAACACGCCCGCAGACTTCGGGCCGCCGCCGAGCCCTGATGGCCCAACATGGAACAGAAACTAACAACCTACACACCAAGCAAACACACTTCTCACACACAGCAGAACCAACCAGGGTTCTACGGCTTCTAGAAATGGAACTCTTTCAGTGCCATATAACCATATAACCAACTCTAAAAGTAACCGTTCACAGGCGTTCATCACAGAGAACCCTACAAGCAAGCAAAGAACCATGTATGCATTAAATGGCTCTTTCCATGTTCATGATTCTATAAGGAACCAGAGGATTCACTAAGGAACCGTAGGATTCACTAAGGAACCGTAGGGTTTACTAAGGAATCGTAGGGTTTACTAAGGAACCATAGGGTTTACTAAGGAACCGTAGGGTTTACTAAGGAATTGTAGGGTTTACTAAGGAACCGTAGGGTTTACTAAGGAACCGTAGCGTTTACTAAGGAACCGTAGGGTTTACTAAGGAACCGTAGGGTTTACTAAGGAACCGTAGGGTTTACTAAGGAACCATAGGGTTTACTAAGAAACCATAGGGTTTACTAAGGAACCATAGGGTTTACTAAGGAACCATAGGGTTTACTAAGGAACCATATGATTCACTAAGGAACCATATGATTCACTAAGGAACCATATGATTCACTAAGGAACCATAGGATTCATTAAGGAACCATAAGATTCACTAAGGAACCATAGGATTCGCTAAAGAACGATAGCAGGGTATATACAGCAATCCTTCAGTAAAATTTAATACCTTTTAACAACTTTTTTACTACCTTTGGTAGTAAACCCAGAGTTGCGAGTGTTGATCAATGACCTAACATTTACGCAGATTTCGCCATATAACACTACAACAGAACAGATTTACAGACTCACGGATGTTGACCCACATACTGCACATTTATTTCACTTTGTGAGTAAAAATAAAACCACATCAAATGTGCAACGAAGACATCGCTCCAACAAACTGGTGCAACAGCACAGAAAGCTGAGAGCGGCAGAGTTAACTCTCGCCGACCGCGCGTTCCAGTTTTATGATTAGTGGATTGTACACGCAACGAAGTGCGTTCGGTCCCACCCAGCTGACACTGATGTTTTGTTTACATCCTGAACAATAAGTCGGTTATTCCCCACTACAGGCTTGAGCCAGTCCGGTTGCCGTGACAGCGCTGGTGGTTGTCTGGACATGAGCCAGTTGACGAGCCGGTCGTGGAACGGCCACTGAATACGACGTCAGCATCAAACACAGCGTACGAAGCTGAGACTCGTGCATTAAAGCAAAAAAAATCTGTCGGGAAACAGCTTGTAGCCTGTAGGCGACTCCGCAGGCATCAATATTTACGCGAACTACCAAAGCCATAATGTTTATTTTTAGGAAGAATAACTAAATGGTAATTTAACCAAGAAAAAGGTTTTCCAGAACTGCATCTGCTGAAGCTTGTTCACCCCCCAACAAAATTTTTTTCTTCTGATCTGCATCGATCTCAGAATTGAGATTTAGTGCCCTACGCTGACGGAAATCTGTGTAATGCGTGTGATATAATAAAATGATGGGTTTTGGATCATGATTGGCTGGTAGTCCCCCGCTACCTTCGCCAAGATTGGTTATCTGCTGTGTTGTATGGAATTATCTAATCTGAGCACAGAAGTTGCCGTATTATTAGCCAATCGCAGCCGAAAGAGGCGGGATTTGTCCAAAAATGGGTGTGTTAGAGAAAAAGCAGAACAGAGCTGGCGGTAAGGAAAGAGAATCCGGCCACAGACAGCGAGGGGAGGATCTCTGTAGTTTTAGCTTGGTGATGTATCTACTCTAACAACTTTAACCGTCAGAGTTCTTTAGAACTGGACAGCGTTAAAACAGCTATGCTTGACGGTTATAGCGATCATCGGGCAAACCGGGCCGATGGTAAATTTAGGCCGGCTTGCAAATCCCATGAACCCCCTCCCCCAAAACCTCATAGTCTGAAAAAATAATAGCTATTTTTAAAAAAGAAATACAGCTAAAACCAAATGTAACACTTTTAATGGCCTTAAATTTGGCAATTTTGATTGATCACTTTTTAATACTTTTTAAAACCCAGTGGACTCCCTGCATAAGGTTTACTAAGGAACCGTAGGGTTTACTAAGGAACCGTAAGGTTTACTAAGGAACCCTTGAGGAACTAGAAGGTGAGCAATTCCCCAATACTGTTAAAACAGGTCACACAACAATGATGGACAGTGCTGGACATTTCTGAGACTGATGGACAGTGTTGGACATTTCTGAGACTGATGGACAGTGCTGGACATTTCTGAGACTGATGGACAGTGTTGGACATTTCTGAGACTGATGGACAGTGCTGGACATTTCTGAGACTGGAAAAACAGGCAGATTATCCACGTGTTTATATTTGATATATTTATATAAATTCAGACAGGAGCCTTAAGATTTCATTTACAGGATCTTAATAAATAACAGATAAAAGCAGAGTGACGAAGGAAAGACTCGAGACAGAGATCAAAACATGAAATACAGTGTTACGAAATACAAGTTACATGAAACTATAGACCTTTATATGTTACATTTGCTCAAACGACTGACCTTTAAGAAACAATTCAGCAAAACATGGACATTTCCTCAGAGCTCCACCGACCCCAGATGTGTCTGATTGGTCCAGACGGGTCTAGAGTCCAAATTTTGCTTCTTTAGTTCAGAAATTGAGCCAAGAGGCTAACAGTGCTAACTCCTAGTGCTAGCGACGTTAGCCTCGTAGCTCCAGTTCTGACCTGCAGTAGCACGCTTTGGCTAATCGCCTACAGACGGCATAAAATAAGTGGAGCATTAGAAGAAGTGGAATATTGTGTACATTTCGATGTTTTGAGTCACTGTTCCTTTAAATTCAGGAAAAATCAAGCAAAATAAACATTTATATTGAAATTCTATCCAGTGCAGTCCAAAGCACATCATATTACCAGAAGATCATTCACTGAAACACCAGTAAAACACTTTACAGCACTTTCACAATTCAGTGGCATTCTAACAAAACGTTACACAGTTCAGGTATCATTCAGACGCAGTGCTCAGGGACGACAGAGGTGAAACACCGCCGGTCCGGTGGCGCTTCACACCTGAACATGGCACCGTTCTGCAAATGTTCCGTTCACTTTCTGTCAATGTGCTGAGTTTAAAATAACTCAACACATTGATAAAAAAAAAAGAAACTAAAAGATGAAACACAGATGTGCTTTAGGAATGGGGGGTGCCAAAACTTTTGCACACAAGTGTTAAGTGGTACAATCGCACGGGTGGTCAGGAAACAAGATGGCGAGGCGTTTGTTTGGTGAAGATCATCGGAAGACCAAGCGCTGCAAGAAAACGTAAGTGAGTTCTCCACTGACTGGTTCCAGCTCGGTCCGGTTCAGTTCGGTTCTACTCTGTTCAGTTTAGGGGGTTCTCCACTGACTGGTTCCAGCTCGCTCCGGTTCAGTTCGGTTCTACTCTGTTCAGTTTAGGGGGTTCTCCACTGACTGGTTCCAGCTTGGTCCGGTTCAGTTCGGTTTTACTCTGTTCAGTTTGGTTTCTGACCTACAGTTTTCCACTGCAGCTGGTTGCTATAGCGACCAAACATTCTGAGCAGCAGCGGGAGCGGAGGCTCTAATCTGAGGTAAACAACCCGGCATCATTACAATCTTCAGCATGGAGGAAATCGGAGGGTTTTATTTCTTATCCTCGGTTTGTGGCTGTTTGACACAAAACAGAGACAATTGGCTTAAAGAAGCAACATTAGGCTAACGCTAATGCTAACGTTCAGTCAACAACACTGGCGTAACCATAGCGACCACCAATCAGTAACATACAATACAGACACGTCATCATTTAGTATTGGTTCAGCGCTTGGAACCTCGGCCAAGGTGGTACCAAGAATGGAACCGGGTTCCAGGAACCAGATTTTAGTGATGGAAAAGAGGAAAAAGTGAGTAGAGTAGAACCGAACCGAGCCGGTACCAGTCAGTGGAGAACTCCTATTCAAGGGAGTAAGTCTGTCAGTCTTTAATATATTCTTCAATCAGAAAGTGTTATTTGACGGAACTCAAATATTTTACGGAGCCGTGTTCCTTTCCAGCAGGGTTCCGTCATGAGGCCCAGACGTTCATGACTAGAGTCCACCGCAAAACAACCCTCAGCTCAGTAAGAGGGTCTGTATGACCCTGTGGCTGTTCACCGTAAATCTCTTAAACATTTATATTGTCTCTAATTAGAAAACATTTGATATTTCTTTTCTAAAGGTGTGTCCCGGCAAAATGTCTCACCCTTTCGCTTTCATTTGACATTCTCTCCCATCAGAAATGACTGAATTTGGGTGTTTGAGTTCCTCTGATGGGCACTTTGCCGCCTTGAGCACTGATGTAGCATTTGTCGCAAAAGTGTGAACGCTGCTTTTTTTCGCTTATACATTCTCTACAGAGTGATATACAAACGTTTTTTAATCTTTTCCACAGAGAAAACCCATTTAAACCATTAAAGCATTTATATATACATGTGGTTCTTTGTCACGATTCTATATATAACCCCTGCGTTACTGAAGAACCCTTGAAGAACCCCTTTTTTAAGGGCGTATTACAGTTTCACATTCGCTTGACCGAGGATACATTCAGAAATTTTACAGAAATTACAGCAATAACATGAAAATATGTGCACGTTCAAGAGCTCCTAAACCCATTATAGACTACGCTTGTTTTTATTCTATACATAAAAATAATGTACCATAAAGCATGAAGCTATAGACGTCTGGAAATAAAGCTAGGATGCTGAACCCTTCTCTTATTTCAAATTTAAGAATTTTTCTCGGAGGTTCTTCACGACCCCCTGTTGACTGGCGTCTGCCTTTTTCCCAGAATCCACACTGTTTCTGAGGGCGCTGTCCAAGGGCGACGCCTTGTCCGTCTCTTTACTTCTGTCTGCCTTGGACGGAGAGTCGTCCCTCTGCCGGTACTCTTCCGATTCCTGATAAGCACGACAGCGTTCGATCACAGCCTTTATGGAGATCTTCTCCCGAGACGTCGGTGAACGAATCTGCACGTAATGGTCGTCCACACTGTCCGTGTCCATCAGAGCTGTGGCGTTCTCCAGAGCTTCAACTTCTGGCGCCGTCTCGGGAACCTTCTCCACAACAATAACCTTCGCACCGGGTAACGTGGCCTGGGCGGATACGTAGTAGCCACTGTCTTTCAAGTCCTGCAGGTCGCTCAGATCCATCCCGCCGAGCTTATTGTCGAGAGATCCGGCCCGGTGCGTCCGGACCTGAGCCGCCTCCCACTCTCTTCTGGAGTGGCTTCTGTAGACTGCAGCGTCCGTGTGGGCACTGGACAGGACCAGGCTGGAGCTGCAGCTGGAGCGTCTCCTCGCGCCACAGTCAGACATGCTCTCGGGCACAGAGCGGCTCCGGCCAGCAGGGGGCAGACCCAGAGACGTGCTGAGGCTGTATTTGGAACGCAGTTCACGAACGTCCGGCCAGTGGAAGCCTTCGGACGGTGACGGGCTCAGAGGGCTCTTAGAGCGCGAGTGTCTCGGAGATAAAGCTCTCGCTTTGCTGGCGGTGTCTGGGCTGCTGGAGTCCACCTGGGTCTCTTGGTCAGAGACAGTCGTCTCTTCATGTTCAGCCACAGGCAGAGACAGGGTCAGGGTTGGTTTTCCTGCGAATCAATGAATACTGTATAAGCGGACAATAATCACAGCAAATGTTCAACTTCAGTATTTTAAATGGTCTTTAAAAGGTCAATCCCTTATTAAAAATTATCTTTGCGTTTAGTGATGCACTGATACCAGTCTCGGTCCCAATACCATGCTCGACTAAACTTCACCTACTACCGATACCACAAGAGGTAAATATGATGTAGTTATGTTCACTCGGCCAGTGGGGGGCAATGTTGAGGAAGTTACTGTTCAAGTGTATAAAAGTGAAGAAAATGGCATCGGTCTGGAAATACTTTAAAATCAATAATGATGCCGACAGCAAAGCAGACTGTAAGCTCTGATCTATCTTATCATGAGGAGGAACGACACCAGTTATATTTAATACAAGTAACCTGATAAAACCCTTAGAACACCAGAATAAAAAAGAATACAACGCCTTTACAAAGGCTCCTGCAATCAGCAGCTGCAGAACCCAGCAGCCTACTTTAAAAGAAACATGACAGAGACGAGAAAAGATGCCGAGAAATAGTCAGAGAGCAACAAATATAGCAGCTTAGCAAAAGTTCAATGGCGATGCCCCACCCAGAAACGTAGCGAGCGCGTTCTGTCGGGAAGTAAATTATTGGGACAGTCCCCCGGGTGTTCCAATACTTCAGCCCACCACGGAACGTGCTTGCGGCTTTTCCAGGCATCAGACTTTACTGTTAGATAGGGCTGGATGAAACCTTTCCAAAGACCGTTTGCCATAATAGTCCCCCGAGTTATTCGTCGAAAGCCGTTCCACGGTAATCGGTACTTGGTATACTGCACTGTTTGTGTGCTGCATTATATAAAACGTAGTCATACCGAAACCACGAGATTGCTTTCTTATGCTAGTGAGCCTGGACAAAACTTGTTTAGATGTTTAATAAAAGAAGTATACTTTCATTGTATAACCAACCCCTGACATTAATTTACACAGGAATAATCTACAGCAAAATATGGTGCTAGTTTGTTGACGATTTACATCTAAGGTTTCTAGTTTCCTTAAGTGAGCTGCGAAGAATCTTTTTCAAAAGATGAAAAAAATTTTTTTTCATCTATAGCAATAATAGTCTATGCCAGGGGTCCCCAACTGACATCCTGGAGGGTTTGATAGTTCCCTCCTCAAACTCACTAAACCTCATCATAAACAGGTTATTGTTAAGCAAGAAAACCTTGCCCTGGACATTAAGGCACCAGGACCGGAGCTGATCACCCCAGGGTCCATATTACACAAACTTCCTAACTTGAAACTTGAAAGTTAACTGTGTGGTAACCATGGTAACGGCAGTTTAGGATCTTATTTAGGAGAAAAGCAGGTTACAGAACAACTGTTCCTGAGTCAGAAAAGTGTATTACAGAAGCATCCTAACCTCTTAAATAAACTCTGCTAACTTTAGGAAACCCTTCCGCTCTCCCTATCGGCTGGGGTACAATTAACAATTGTGAGAGAGGGAGGGTGTGTTGTCCAGCTGCGTCCCAGTACATTTGTCCACATTGTCCAGTTAGTCTGGGGTAAAGTTCAGAGCACGGCGGTGTTTAATCTCCATTTTCTGAAGTAACGAAGAGACTCTGGTGATACAGTGTTACGGACTGGAGCCTCGTAAAGTTACAGTTGCAGCAGGTAACAGGGACTTTGCCAGATCACATGTTGCACTAGTTGCTAGGTAACAGACATAAAAGTGGATCATGGATGTTAGATTGTTTATTTAGGATTCCTAACTCAAGATAAGATAGGATTCCTAAACCCAGTTAGATCTGCTTCTGTAAAACCAAACTGAACAAAATCCTTAACTTTTTACTGAACTTTATACACAAGTGACTTATTTCCTAATACTGCATAATAACCTTTTAGTCAGCCATACCTTTCAACCCTTTCTCTGGCTTCTCCTCCATCACACAGGTCAAATTCCTTTTAACAAACAAGGTCTCTGCATCCCGGGCTCTCTGCTGGACCGAGAGGTGGCTGCTCTTGATGCGCTGGCTGTATTTCCGCGCCAGGTTAATGACCTTGTTCTGTGCGTTCTCTGCATTTTCTGATCGTGCATCTGTGCGTTTCTCATCTTCGGCCTCAGCTCTCAAATGTGCAACCCTTGGAAACTGGGCTCTCGGAGGACTGCACTCCTCCTCCAAAGGTCTAGACCTCACGGCGTCGTTCAAACTAGCTGCACGACCCAAACCTTTTCCTCTGCCCTTGACAGGCGACGGCGTGGAGGATTCCTCTGTAATCGTGCCGAGGCCTTCAAATGCCACTGTGCCATCTCTGTCCTGAGCTTCTGTGCCTTGGCTCGAATTCTGAGCTGTCCTTTGAGGACCGCTATAAGCTCCTCTCAATCCAAGAGGTTCTCTGGATCTTAAGATCTTGTGCTCTTGCTGGGACCTGGTGACCTCTTTCTCCATATCCTGCCAAACCTTGATCATCTCGGCTGATGGACGAAAGACCTCTTCTTGGTGGTTCTCTGGCTTGGCTTCAACACTCGGCAGGCCGTCGACATCAGGTCTCGACGAGTCTGCATCTCTGGCCTTATTGGATGCATCAGTAGACTCACTGGTAAGAAGGTGGTTCCTGAAGACGTCGGTTGCACTCTGCATGGGCTCTGAAGTAACGGAGGACGGTTCCATGTTTGGCCCTCCCACTGGAACCAATGCAGGAGTGCCGATGTCGTCCCCGAGATTGTTATCCTTGGGAACGCTGTTAAAGTGGCTGACCGAGTTCCTCACTAGCCCACTGGGGATGTAAGTGAGACTCTCCCTGCGCTTGAGGCTGAAAGTGGCATCTTGGTATTCTGCGTTCTCGTAGTAGCTCTTGATCTTGTCGATGAGCAGTTGGTCTTTCTTAGAGAGACTCGAATCCCTTCGCCGATGGAGGCCTCGTTCCGAATCGAACAGGTTATCTTCCCTCGGGGACAGAAAGGACAAATCTGAAGAAGCGAGAGTCTCCTGTGCCAGCGGAGGTCCTTGCAGCTCTGAAGAGGTGCTGCCGCGGCGGTACGGGCGCTCTGCCAAGCTGAGGCTGCTGCCCGTCCGGCTGGGTAGCCGTGGAGATTGGCATCCCAGGGAGCGAACCTCCTCTGTCGCAAGGCTACAGGCAAAATGTTCAGCGATAACACTCGCCTTGTCAAGCACAGAGGATGGCAGAATGCTGCTGTTCTTCGTGTCATGGCCGATATCCTCCTCCTCGTCTGAAGACTCTACCGGATGCAGATCCTGATGCAGTGGAGGTGAGGCTCTGTCTCCTTCTTCTTTCAAGTCCTCTTGGTCTTCCTTACCTTCAGCTGGTCCCAGGAAATGAAGGTCATTGCTCTTCTGTGGTTCCATTTCAGTAGATTCTGAGTCGGACACAAACTTCAGCTGAAGTTTCTCTGTGGAAGTCCCGTGAGGTGCACTGTTGTGTATAATCTCCACCTAGAAAACAAAAAACACACAGACAGTGTGACGCTACAGGTAAACAAGGCCATGTTTTTGTGTTGTGGACAGTTATACTGAGTGATGGGGGAGAGGGAGGACCACCCTACCCACAAACAGAGAGAGAGAGGACAGTTATACCGAGTAATGGGGGAGAGGGAGGACCACCCTACCCACCCAGAGAGAGAGAAAGAGGACAGTTATACTGAGTGATGGGGGAGAGGGAGGACCACCCTACCCCCCAGAGAGAGAGAGAGAGAGAGAGAAAGAGAGAGAGGACAGTTATACTGAGTGATGGGGGAGAGGGAGGACCACCCTACCCACCCAGAGAGAGAGAGAG
>JBBJLR010101656.1:0-10043 GCA_037577145.1 Brachypetersius gabonensis | reverse complement strand
TCTCTCTCTTTCTCTCTCTCTCTCTCTCTCTCTCTCTCTCTCTCTCTCACACACACACACACACACACACACACACATTTATGGACATACTGTCTAACACCCTCACCCACATGGCCTTAGCTGTGAGCTGTGTGTCAGCCTTACTCTTTGGTCCCTGTTCTTAATATGAGGTTTTTTTGACTTTGCATTGAAGAATATCTCATTTGTTTCACTTGAGAAACTCCTGGGCTGCTTTTACAGTATGTATTATCGATTTGCACTGTGCCTTCCAATAAGTTTGGCAGTCATATTATATAACAAAAGTATTGGGATGCCTGACCTTTGCACCAACAGAGACTTTAATGATACTACATTCAGATACAGAGACTTTTATATGGAGTTAGTCCTCCTTTGCAGCTGGTTCCGCCCCCCATGATCTGGACTCTCCTGTAAGCACAAATATGAGGTTTCCTTGCAACAGTGGTGACGTACAGCAGTAAAGATCTGCCTACAGTTCCACCTGAAATCATTTCAAAGGGCGAAGGTGAGGCTTTTTAAACTTTAACAACCCTGAGGCAGGTCTATCCTGCAGAAACCCGTTTCCATGCAGCACTGAAGTCTACAGCCTGAAAAGTGGGTGTGCAGCACCATTCCGTTTTACAGTGACGGCCATAATTTCACCGTAAAGCACTTGCTTCCATTTCAAAGACCAACACAACCACTTTACTGGCTGCCAGAGTAGATTTGCACCAAGGCTATGGAGTCTACACGTGCACATTCGGCCAACAAACAGTCCAAACAAGCCAGGCTTCGTTCCTGTATTCTGAAAAACACTTCCAGCAGAAAGTGTTTTGGAGGCGGAAGAGGAAGCTTTTAGGACAGAGGTGAGGTTTTATCTCCTTCAGACAAATGAAGAGCTTTCAAGCCAACATTGTTTGAGTAAGTGTATCGCTGAGGAAGTCAGTAAAGAGCTGAAAAAAAACACAAAGAGGCAAAAATCTAAAACACGTGGTGGTAAAAATCCTGGCATGTGCAGTTCCACAAGTGTCTGTAATTACAGGAACACTGAGCTATTTAAAGCAAAGATTGTAAGTACTGTGTAAATCAAAATACATTATTCCATATACATGTAATAATAATAATAATAATAATCATAATAATAATAATAATAAGTTACATTTATAAAGGGCTTTTCAAAATGCCCTATATGGAATTTTCTGGAATATTCTGGACATGCATGTAGTCTAAATCAGACCAGGACTTCTGGTGTCCAGCCCAGTTTGGAAGTTCCTCCTAAAATCACACTCACTAAACCTGGCAATAAACAGGTGAGTTGAAACAGGTGTGTATGAGAAGGGAAACCTCCCTTCCCCCGGACTCCAATTTATTTTAAATCAGCGACTCTCTGAGTGTGAAACCATTCCAGTCCAGTGTCTGTTAAACTCCTACACAAACACCTCATTCTGCTTTATGAGGGACTGATTGCTGAATCCCATCTTACAATTTCATAATAAGGTAAAGTATAAAAAACACTGCTGTAATCAATGCTCTCCTCTTGCAGTGTGACCAGGTGGATGGTAAAACACTACTAGAAGTTCATCAAAGGTAATTGTTGCCATTTTAGTGTTATGTTCCAAGAGCACTTACAAATTGTGAAAAAATGCAGATATATGATGTGGCATAAAAATGCCTATAAATGCCTATTTTTTTTTTTATCATAACCCCAAACATTCCCCAAATATGCTCCAATAACACTTTCATTTTATTTTAAATGTAGTACATTATCCTTATAGGTAAACTCAAAACTCTGAAACTGTTAAGATGCTGGAATGCTGAAATATAAAATTCTCTCGAATTGGCTACTTTCAAACCTCACGCCTCTGAGTACATGGGTATTTCACCATCCCAAGACGCATTCTATCGACAGAACAAAAAATGTACACAGTTACATTTTATATAGAAATGAAGCTGAATTTAAATTAGTAAATAATGTTTTCTTAATCATTTGTAACATCCACAGAGGCCACCCTTGTTTAATTTGAGTGTTTTGGACTTTTATTTTGAAAACGGTTCACAGTTTAATTTCATGTGTTTAGTCACAGCTGTCTTGTGTTTAAGTCAAAGTTATTGTCCGTGTTGATTGTTTCTTGTCTTGGTCCTGCTTATATTTAGTTTGCCTTGTTTCAGGCATTGGTGTTGGTCCACCCTCACTTCACCTGGCCATAAGTGTTTGATGTTCTTTGTGTGTTTGGCCCTTAAGCCTTTTTAAGTTTTTGTATTTGGAAATAAAATCTGGAAAAAACTATGGAACCAGCGTCTGAACTTCGCTTCCCCAGTGAATCATGACATAATTTAACACTAAAAGTAAAAATTATATTTTGGCACAAAAAAAATGTGTACAATGTTTGCAGTTTCCGCAAATTTGCACAAAACGGGGAACAAGAGTAATCAGGCTCAGGCTAGTCTATATGTACTTCCTGCCCCCAGTATTCAGGTGAGATGGATCTAGGCCTAATTGGTCTAGTAGAAGTCCTGGAATGCTGCTCAGGATTAGACCACTCAGTAGAGCCTGCTTGCCACTCCCTTTTTGCCTCCTGTACCAGGCCTCACATCTGCCTTGCTTCTACAAATTGAATAAATTGCAGCTTATATAAATACACGCTTATCAGCTTCAGTTTTTACTGTAATTACACATTATCATGTTGTATACACTAATTACTGGAGGTAATACACAAGAAGCACTTCTGAAATCCACCTGTAACAGTGAATACTTCATCAGTATTTATATTGTAATATATTTTATGTTACTACACTGTTATTATGCAGTTATTACAGATGTTGTTGTTATAACGTCTAAATATAAACCAGGAGGTAGTAGCAAGATGATTGATGCTTTGTGTTTATTCCAAAAAGAGTAAAAAATGTGAAGAAAATGTATTATTAACAGTCATTAGCATGGGAATGCATCGTTAAATTAACATTGTAGTATGAAATTAAGCTTGTGTTCTCTGCATTTAGGCTTGATTGGGGCCACAGAGAATGTAAGTAAACACTTCTTTGACAACCCAGACTTAAGAAAACTCCTTTTTCAAAGAACACATCACATTTCTTACTGATTGTTGTGGAATTACTATATTATGTTAGATCTACAAGACCTACGTCCTCTCTATTATCTCTGATTATGGAAATCAAAATATTAACCGTTAGAGCATGAGTGGAAGCACAAAATATGGTCATGGTACACAGCTCCTTATATAAAGTTAGAGAAAGATTTGCGTTGATTATTGAGGTGTCATGCGTCATGCTGAGCTTTGTCTGGTGTTCCTATATCACGAAGAACCAGTTTTATGGTAATTTAAACAACATATATTCTGGCCACAACTGGGGTTATATGCAAAATTTGCATATGCATGCAAATGATCATAAAGTGCAAAAATGATCAAATATCTTTTATTTTAGTTTGTAGAAACAAACAGGGAAAGAAGTCACAAGATCTTTAAAACTGGGAGAACTTTCAGGATAGTCTCCACCTACAAGAGGGTGGGGAAAACCCACTGAGGGAGGGGGTCCAGAGAGTGGCCAAACGGCAGTGCGCCTAGAGAAAGAGCAGTAAACAGCGAACTACAAAGTAAGTCTAATATGTTTGTTCTGTTCACAATCACTTCTTTGGTATAAGTAGTGGGACTGGGGGAAGCTGTGAAAGAAAATGAGGAGGTGTTTAATGTGATCAGAACTGTAGAAGATATTGAAGCATTTCAAAAGGGTGTAGAGGACAGATCCAGAATGTGTCCTAATACAGAAGTGGAATTCAGAACATAAGAAGAAAATACATCAGAGGCTGCAGAAAAATATGAACAACACACCCAGAGGCATCCAGTACTGTGCAAAAGTCTTGGACACCTATACAAACTGTTTGAAGCCATTTACATCAGCAATGGGTTTATTTATATCAGCAAAACAAGTGGCATTTAAAATATATTTAAATATGAAAGCAGTAAAAAGTATCAAGATTTCTTTCTAAAAAAGTAGTTGATATTTTGTGAACTGGTTAGAAAAACACAGGTTTGGTTCCAGATTTGGTTCTTTGTGTGGATTAATAAAATTCCATCGTCAACACACCGAATTTAATCTGATGAAGTAATAAAAGACCAAACCCAGGTTTTTGATGGAGCTACGAGGAATACTGGGCTTCCATGATGATAGAGGTCTGGCAATGCATAAAACCACAGTTTACTGTATTAATGTTATTTGTGTTTGTTATATTATTAGTGTTTTAACACTAACAGAATTGTAAACAACTTTTAAATACTAATTTTCTCAGGTGCCAAAACTTTTGCACAGTATATGGAAGGGTTTTTTTGTCCTTTAATGAGAGGTGATGTAGATTTGTTGTTTAAGATTAAGAATAATGTATTAATGTTATTTTTATTCATTGTAATATTTGTATTTTAATGCTAACTGCTCAGTATTAAATAGCTTTCAAATATTTTCCAAAACGTTTGCACAGGACTGTATTTGGAAGAGATTTTCATCCTGAAACGAGCCACAGATGTGATCAGGGCTGGGTGGAGTCCACATAAAAACTGTTGTGATGTTTGAAGGAATCCGTCCATTTGGTTTTGTTGAGAGAGCAAAGCCACAGAAAAGGGCCGGATATTCCAGCAGGACAATGCGAGATGCCACACGGCTCATCTAGTGAGGAAGTGGTGAGGGATGGAGGAAATCTGGGTAAATACATGGCCTCCAGATTTAAAATGTTGTGGGACTGTGTTGGGAAGAATGTGGAGAAGAAACAGCCCACTATACTCTCTACAGTGGTGAAGAATGAGTGGGAAGCTTAAAGAAAAGATCGCGAAAGCATGATAAAGCTCTTAGCTGGACACTTATCTCCTGACCCCAACTGCTTTTGGCCAAAAGAGGGTTAGAGAATACACTATATGGACAAAAGTATTGGGACACACAATTAGTTAACCTCAAAACCCATCTGTTCAAGCATGCTTTCTCTCTCCTATTCTTTTTTTTCTTGTCTGTAATTATGATTTTTTTTTATTGTTTGTTGCGTTTGTTTTATTGTACAGTGTCCTTGTGTGCCAGAAAGGCGCCTTTAAATAAAAAGTATTATTATTATTATTATTAATTACTGAGTTCAGGTGGCCTTTCCAGTGAAGGTCAATATTAATGCTTTTACTGTTATACTTTTACTACTACTGGGACACAGTCATGCTGGAATAGAAGACATGGCTGAACGAGTTTGTTGAGGAAGAACACAATTTGAATGAACTGGATCGGAGGTTGCAACCCAGGCCTTCTCATTCAACATCAGCCTCATAAATGCTCTGCAGAATTAACTCTTGTGGAAAGCCTTCCAAGAAGAGTGGAAGCTGTAATAGCTGCAAACGGGAGACTAAATCCATTTTAAAGTCTATGGTTTCAAATGCCATGTCATTAAAGTCCCTATTTGTATAGTGGGCATGCGTCCCAATTCTTTTTTCCACATAGCGTATCATGCAGGGATTGTCTGACAGCAGCTGTTAGTAGTCATTTGTTCAGGAGAAGTCATTTTGTTATTATTATTACTTTTTCTTTACATTTTTATTTATTATTCATGTGACTCTGTGTTATATATGTATTTTACACACAATGCCAAAGTGTTGAGGGACTCAGTTTTTTATATTTTACTTTGATTCACCTTGTTGGTATGAAAAGGTCCCTCGAGACTTGAATAAAAAAAGAAAATCTGGCTCTTCAGAAGCAAAATACAAGCCTGTTTTTCCTGATTTGATTACTTGTCTGCTATTTATGTTGAATGTACACAAAAGCATGTTTATAAAACATTTATCATTCATTTTACTTGGTGATGCTCTTCCTGTGCAGCCCACCATGTGTGGATTTAAGGCAAACAGCATAATCCTAGTATTTCATTCACTTTCCGGCAAACTGAGTCATTCCTGGACGCCGTGACTGGCACCAAACTGCTGTAGCAGAAACACTGAGGCGGATCTGAATCTGGAGCATCTGCCCACGACTAGATACTGACCCAAGTTTGTGTTTCACTATAAATAGAATATGATGTAATGTGTATCAACAATATTAGTCACAGTGATCCTTTACTGGGGCAGGTATTAAAATAAACCCATTCTTTTAGCCTCTCTCTCTTTATCAGTTCTCTCTCTCTTTCTACATATGTGTCTATTTTTCAATCCCTCTCTTTCTCTTCCCCCTCACTTTCTCTCTCTTTCTGTGTCTTTATCTCTCTCGCTCTCGCTCTCTCTCTCTCTTCGTGTTTTTATCTTTCTGTCTTTCTCTTTCTACACGTGTCTTTCTTTTTCCACCTCTCATTCTCTCTTTCAACTTTCTCTCTACTTTTGTCTCTATTTCTCTCTTTCTTTGTGTTTTTTTTCTCTTTCGCTCTGTCTTTATCATTCTCTGGGTCTTTTTATCTCTCTGTATCTCAATCTCTCTCTTCTCTCTCTCTCTGTCTTTATTGCACTTTCTCTCTCAACTCTCTCCCTCTCAGCTTTCTCTTTCCCTCTCACTCTCCCTCCATTTCTCTCTTTATGTGTCTCTCTTAATCTCTTTTCTCTGTCTTTGTTTTTCTCTCGAAACTCTTTCTTTCTGCATCTGTACCGCTCCCTCTTTTTGTCTTCATTTCTCTCTCTCTTTCTCTCTCTCTTTTTCTCTCTCTCTCACTCTCTCTCTCTCTCCTGCTTGTTATTCTTGGCCCCTGTCAGATAACTGTTTCTCCTCTTTTCGCCTCATTGTTGGCGGTAAAATTAAAATTAAATCTCGGGGGCTAATAATAAACACGCGGGGGTTGGGGTGGGGGGGGTGGGGGTCATTCAAAACGTTTCAGGTGTTTGGCAAATCTTTGGCTGCCAGGGCTGCTTTTCCACTTCATATTTCCTGGCTCCGAAAGCGGACAATGAGCCTGAAGCTGACATCTCAGATAGTATCCAGGTGAAGGAGAGGAAAAGAAAGACGGCAAATCATGCAGAGTCTGTATCACATCTGGCAGCAAAGCCTTATCCATAAACCCACATGCTTTTTTTAATGTGTGTGTGTGTGTGTGTGTGTGTGTGTGTGTGTGTGTGTGTGTTTGTGGGCAGCCACTCCTGGCCCATCGCAGTGCCAAGTGAGAGAAGTTAAATATAGACCATGGAGGATTTGCCATTACACAGCAGGGCAATGAGCGCTACAGTAGATCTGAAACAGCTGACTCTTAAAAAGTATCCGTAATCCTCGCCCTAAACCTCCTCGATACGCTCAAACTAACCTGGGATGCATCTGAATCCAATCTGGATCGGAACATCATGGATACAATAATAAGTAATTAGTCCAAGATGTGGCCTGGAACCCCAGCACACCACTGTCTGGTCCCATTACATCTAACCAGAAACAGCACAGGGATGACTCCACGCATTTTTGGAATTTTACACCCCATTTTCCCATCCTTCCCTCCTTCCTTCCCTCCCCGTCTGTTTTCTGGGGCTGAAGAGAAGGTTGGAAACATCTCCTTTGTTGATGAGAAGATCAGAGTAATTCCCTCAATCTTCCAAACATTACAGTCATGCATGATCTCCTAAAATTTTATCAGAGAGGTGATGTCGATCTAAATATAACACTAAATGTCAGATTTGTTAAAGTATGAATACGATAGTGATTATGTATCTGTACACACACAGATAATCATACACAGAGTACAAGTGGAACCATATTCATGCAAATACTTCTGTATATATTTGAGAGACAATTCTATAAATATAATCTTGCTTATTAAAAAAAATACATAATATAAAGACGGCTCATATATTTAATTCATACACTACACACACAAACAGATGAGAGACGTAGTTAGTCGCCAAGGTGCTCCTTGAAGAGGCGGGACTTCGGGCGGATCTTAAAGAGGAGGGTCTTGAAGAGGCGGGTCTTGAAGACGTGGTTCTTGAAGAGGCAGGTCTTGAAGAGGCAGGTCTTGAAGAGGCAGGTCTTGAAAAGGCAGGTCTTGAAAAGGCATGTCTTGAAGAGGCAGGTCTTGAAAAGGCATGTCTTGAAGAGGCGGGTCTTTGGACGAGTCTTGAAGAGGCAGTGCTTGAAGAGGCGTGTCTTGAAAAGGCATGTCTTGAAGAGGCAGGTCTTCGGGCGGGTCTTGAAGAGGCGGGTCTTCGGGCGGGTCTTGAAGAGGTGGGTCTTGAAGAGGCGGGTCTTGAAGAGGCATGTCTTGAAGAGGCAGGTCTTGAAAAGGCATGTCTTGAAGAAGCGGGTCTTTGGACGGGTCTTGAAGAGGCGGGTCTTCGGGCAGATCTTGAAGAGGAGGGTCTTGAAGAGGAGGGTCTTGAAGAGGCGGGTCTTGAAGAGGCGGATCTTGAATAGGCGGGTCTTGAAGATGCGGATCTTGAAGAGGCGGGTCTTGAAGATGCGGGTCTTAAAGAGGCAAATCTTGAAGAAGCAGGTCTTGAAGAGGCAGGTCTTGAAGAGGCAGATCTTGAAGAGGCAGGTCTTGAAGTGACAGGTCTTGAAGAGGCAGGTCTTGAAGTGACAGGTCGTGAAGAGGCGGTGCTTGAAGAGGCGTGTCTTGAAGAGGCAGGTCTTGAAGAGGTGCGTCTTGAACAGGCAGGTCTTGAAGAGGCGGGTCTTGAAGAGGTGGGTCTTCGGACGGATCTTGAAGAGGCAGGTCTTGAAGAGGCAGGTCTTGAAGAGGCGGGCCTTGAAGAGGCAGGTCTTGAAGAGGCGGGCCTTGAAGAGGCGGGTCTTGAAGAGGCAGGTCTTGAAGAGGCAGGTCTTGAAGAGGCGGGTCTTCAAGGACTCTGCAGATCTGATCGGAAGAGGGAGTTTGTTCCAGCACTGTTGGGTGAAACTGAGAAGAGTCTTGACGCAGGTCTCCCTCTTCTTTTGAGCAACGGAGGCTCATAACGAGCCGTGCTTGAAGCCCTGAGCCCACGAGAAGCCCATTGTTTGATCAATTTACTTATAGAGAGTAACAAATCAGTCGGTGATTTAAACATTTTTACAGAGTCTCAGCTAAACTCTGCACTGTTTCAGTAAATACATTTGTATTTAATACGTATCTTTTACAAATCTATTCACCTTACTGAGTGGTGGAGTGGGTAACGTTGAACACAGACACACACATTGAATTGGTACATTTCTGTTGCTCTATGTAATGAGAGCATGCGAATGTTCAATGCCTCAGGTCATGTGACACATGGTTTTCAAATTAAGTTCACATAAGTTCACCTTTACTGATATATATATATATATATATATATATATATGTACACACATACGCACATGCATTCATACACACACACACACCCCCCATATGACGAATGCTCCACACCCAAAAAGAGTGTCATTATGGGTAATTTCTCCCTGTCTCCCCTCCTCCAGTAATTGCTCCTATTATCTGAGTAAACATTCATGTGTGTAAGTAACTAATTAACATTCCTGGAGAAGACATGACAGCCCTTCCTCAGAGAGAAAGCGCGAACTGAGTCACGAGCCGCGGGTCAGCCAGGGGCCTCAAAATAGCACCCAGAGTCACTGTGAGGTGTGAGGTGTGAGTGTGTGAGTTGTGAGCTGCGGCTCTCGTCCTGTGAGTAAGGATGGAGAAACCCAAAACAGCGCTGAGTTACATATTCACACAAGTCTGTGGTCTCCTGCATATTCCAACGGTCATCTGGAAAGTATGAGCTCCTCGCGATGCAGAGATGCTCGCGAGGGGCGTGTTCTTCGCTGAGGTCACTCGAGGTGACATCAGGGTTCGGAGCGGTGTCCTATGTTTGATGTCTGTAGACTAAATATGGTGTTTTTGAGTGACTCTCAGACAAACTATGTTTAAGTGTTTAGTGTTAAAATTAAACTGAATCCTCGAAAATAACACCTCTGACTTATAAACTGTTTAAAAGATTTTTATCACCTCCGTCCATCGTCTACAGTCTCACAGACGAGAGAGGGGGGGGGGGGGGCAGAGAGAAAGAGAGAGATAGAGAGAAAGAAAGAGAAAGAGAAACAGAGAGAATGGGGGCAGAAAAAGAGAGGGAGAAAGAGAGACAGAAACAGAGAGA
>JBBJLR010101655.1:0-10043 GCA_037577145.1 Brachypetersius gabonensis | reverse complement strand
GAGAGAGAGAGAGATAGAGAGAGAGACAGAGAGAGAGAGATATATAGAGAGAGAGACAGAGAGAGAGAGAGAGAGAGAAGACAGAGAGAGAGAGAGGCAGAGAGAGAGAGAGAAGACAGAGAGAGAGAGAGAGAGGCAGAGAGAGAAACAGAGAGAGAGAGAGAGAGAGAGAGAGAGAGAGAGAGAGAGAGAGAGAGGATGCAGCAGGCCTGTTAAAAGGTTAGCCCACATTTCCCTCAGGTTTCTGTTACTAAGCAGACTCAGCGCGAGGACATGGCTGCCTCCAGGCCTCGCTCTTCCCTCTGCATGGAAAAGGCAGCACAGAGCACGAGAGCCAGTCCCTCTATTACAGACCACACCTCTAATTAGGTGCAGGTAATCATTATCATTATCATTATTGTGATCATTTACATGAACCATGATATACATGGCCAAGCATTTTAATAACTGCAGTTTAGAAGCTGCTTAAACATTGGCTGATTGGACCTTATTTATTTACTTTCGACAATTATTTGACTTATTTCCTCCTGTTTGTTTTAACAGTTGTTTTTCACAGCATTTTTTTAAATATACAATATCGTTCTGTCTACGAAGTAGATCTTTCATTCTTATACACTGTTATATCAAAACATAAAACACACAACAAGACAATCACATGCTTATCTCCATTCTCCAACAGACTTGTGACATCAGCTGTGACTAATTTCACAATAAAATGGGATAAAAAAGAACTTTGCTATACACTGCTGGATTACCAAAGTATTAAAATTTGTGGGCGTCTGTATTCCCATGAGAAACAAAGTAACTTAGTTCTAAGAGTAACAAGTCAGAGACATTTCTCTAAACCCTGTTAATGAGCCCTCCGTCTTTATGGTTCATTAGAAAAACATGAAATCCAATTAAAACTGATCAAGGAGAGCAGGAACATGGGGCAGGTATCTCTTTCTCATCAGGCCCGACTTCAAAGCACGCTGGACAATGCTTACCATATTGAATGTCAATGGATGAAAGTTGATCTAGGATCTCCTGTCTTGAAACGGTGCCTAGGTGGTTCAAAATTACATTTAGAAATTTTGAGGTGCTGACTACTTTACAACAGTACAGTAAAACCATATTTCTGTCATTTTTTGTACTTTTTAAAGTTATCATAATGGTATCGTAATGACATATTCAAGCTTTGGCCATGCTAATACTTTTAGACCAGTGTCTAACAGCAGCTAATTTATACGCAACTTGGTTGGCCATGTTTTAAATATGGTTAAAACACTAGCACTGCAAATATTGTGTGTTCCACATAGCCCTTCTTGGGTAAAAGCTCAATAGCGGTTTCGCTAAAATTATGAAATTTGATGCTGCACCGGACACATTTCAGCTTTATACTTGACGGTTTCAGTCCCTTACAAAATAAGCCGTTTGGATCGCTCCCTTATTGTGATGTCATACTAAGGAAATTTGCATAGAACAACCCCTCATCTGTCAAGCCCCCATCCTCTAGATTAGTTGAAGATCTGCTATTTTGTCTGCTGGTTTTACGAGCATAAGACGCCAAGCACTGTGTCTATAGACAGAGGCAAGTCACTCATGAAGTGTTATGTTCATCTTGCTCTGGGTCTGATTCGGGCTCGAACATATAGGGCTGGATAGCGCCTGTTTTCTGCCTTTTTCACGTGTTAAATGTCCCAATACCTTTGTCCATCTAGAGTATCTCTCACTCATTTGGCAGGCTTACACTAAGCTATATCTATTTACATCTTACACAGTTCCATTTCCCTGCCTCAACAAAACAGCCAATCAAAAGCATGTCTGTGTGAATGGCCAATCAGAAAAAAGCTTGTTGGCTCATTCATAATGACATATAGATGGTATTCCGAACAAATCAGTCATAAGATATTACTTCAAAAAGCTACATGTTTTCAAACGGTTCTGTTCCACCAGCAGCCAAATTATTCAGCCTCTGGCGATTTGGGCCAGTTTGCACATTCTTCTCGGACCCTGCTTGTTCGATCAAATTCTGCGGTGGTTAGAATATCCACTACAGTGTGATGCGCCTAGTTTTGCACTTTTGATCTATCGCATATTTAAGTAAAAGAGGGGTCATGTTAAGTTTGCCCAAAAGTATGCATGAAAAGGGCACGTATGCTCAGATGAAGGCGGCCTTCTGCTTTCTCATCCCTCCTTAAAGCACCTCAGTCATCCTGACTTCAAATACACCAAGGCCTCGAGGTAAATTGCACATCCTGAGCACCGACACACCTCTGCAATTAGCCCTCCCTCTGACCCGCACTATCAGGTAGACTCAAATGTATTTGGATAGGGCTCCGGAGTGAGAATTTTATATTAAGTTAGTAGTAATTAGTGTGGAATAAATCCAATTTGATTTTACTTCCTGCTGATTATATATCAGCTGCTGAAAATGAACAAAGGTCTTAACGTATACAAAGTTCCCTTCGGCCTTCCTCTCAAGGAAGAGAAATTGGAATTAAGTCAAGAAACATGCTTGATCAGAAGAAGGAAATTAGAAACAGAGAGCAACAGCAAACAAGGGAGGTGGTCCAATTTCCCCCAAAGGGCTATGCTCATAGATTTACTACCTACTTACATTTCAGTATATGGCTGGATTTAAGGACCTTCATACTAGCGGTGGCACTATGGCATCAGGGTATTTCATAAAACAGACCAAACAGAGTAAAAGGTGTCACATTTACAAAAATACCAAAGCCTATGAATGTTTCACACACCACAGTGAACTGATTGACATAGAACAATTTGGCAAATTATTATAGCACTTATATTTATTTATGAGACCATCCTTAATCGCTAAACTAGGGGACAATCTCAACTTGCTTTACCCTCCTTTACCTGTGAAGGGTTTACTGACCATTTCTCATGCACTACAGGGAACCACAGAATTCAGTCTAGGGCTGCAACTATCGAATATTTTTGGAATCGAGTATTCTGTCGATTTTTCATCGATTAATCGGATAAGTTTTTAAACAACTATATCAATAGTGGGTTATGCAACATGAAAGGCCTCTAAAATGAGCAGCAATTGGCTGTAATTCCTCACAAAAAAAGGTTTTTATTCAAACTCAACACTTTTATTAGATCAAAACTTAAAACCTTTGGCTTATTGGCTCCAGAACTGAGCATCCAATCAACCTTTCTGGGAAACATTTATGATGTACATTGTATCTTTATTAACAGTAAAGAAAACAAAAACGTCTGTTATTTAGTTATTTTGTCATTTTCTCTGTCTGTATGCACTTCAAGATTTGTTTGTAAAATATAAAGTGATATTTAAATATTTTATTATTATTATTATTATTATTATTATTATTGTGCTCCTGAGTATAAATGTTGCTGATCAATTTGGATTAATTATTATTTATTGATTATGTTTTTTTTCTAGCATTAAATGGTCAAAAGTTGTTTACAGTTTAAATACGAATTAAAAATTCATTTAAATTTTTAGGCAAATTGATGCACTTTAAGACTTTTCTGCTACAGACTAAAAAACAATATTGCCGCCCTATTTTTTTTCTTTTTGGCAATATTGGCACGTTTTCCAGGTGGACTTTGGTGACTAATTAAACAAAGCCTCAAGGCAAAATCTTTGAACATTTTTTAAAAAATCGAATCATTCGAGTTACTCAAATAATCGTTTCAGCCCTAATTCAGTTTCATTTTTATTATTCTTTTTATAGCTGGAATTTACCGCCTCTTGTTCTCCCACACTTTTTGAAATGTTGGTTCTAATGGTTCTAATGTCAAATACATCTGTTAATGTTCCCTTCGCTGCAGCTTAACAATCATACGATCAAGGGTTGAGCATTGATCCATTAAAAATCGATTCTGTAATATACAGGGACAGAGAGGACAGTCCCCTTTTTAATGTGTATTGAAGAGAGAGTCTGTGGATAAGGAGGTCGAAAACAGACAAGCGAAAAAACACAAACGCAAAGAAACAAATGCTGAGAAAAACACACAGCAGACTCATTAACAGACTTTAAGACACTTTCTAAGACTTTAAGCTCAGGCAAACTTTATAAAAAAGACGTGTCACTGTTTGTTGTGGGTTTATTAAAAATAATCAGGCCGGGAACAGGTCGACAGCCCACCACAGGGCAGACACACTCACACACACACTCTGTCACACTGAGAAATAATTTAGTATCTCCCTTTCACCTGACATGATTGTCTTCCCAGTGGTAGCCCACACAGACACCGGAAAAACATGCAATCTCCAGACAAAAAGGATCCGCGGCCAACCAAACGAACTCAGGACCTTCTTGCTGTGAGGCAACAGCGCCACCATTTTGCTCCGTCAGCAGATATGAGTACTCAAACATATATTTAATGACTACAGTGTAAATATGAGGAAGACCACAGTAGCAAAGAGAGTCTTAATATATATATTGGTAAATTTGTCTTAATCTTCCCATGGTTGAACCCTCGAATTATACTGTGTGTTATTAATAGAAATATTCAATACAGCAAAAAATAGTGCTAAAAGTCACACACTAACACAATTAAGCACTATTGAAGCATGCTGTTGGTCAATTTGCACAATAATGATGCATAGCATCTGGTCACCGGCTACGCATCATTAACATCCCCTACGGCAGCAAGGAAACCTGCATGACAACTGACATAAACCTACATAAGTAATGTTCAAGGCATATTCTAACAAAAGTCAGTTATCACAACACTAGAATGACATCAACAGTAAATAAACTTGTGCTTGTTGGAGTAATAATTTTGGAATAAGGTTTAAAGCAGTCGCTTAAAATGTTTATGTAAAGCTCAAAGGTGCTGAAGATGTAAAGGTTGCCAGATTTCTATGCATACAGTTGATTTTGCAACAGGTGTTTTGAATAATATAGGTTTGCTCGGTATGTTTTTCTCCTAAAGAAATTAAACATTATAAAGAATAAAAATGGGGAAAATCTCCCTATAAATATCTAAAATGTATGTATTCAGAAATAATGGCTATAGCTTCCATGGGACATCTGAAAGCAGGATTTCAGGTCTTTCTGAAAAAGTCTAAAGCTAAATCTGTTCTTTAACCTAATTGTAATTTTAGAAACCGACACTAGAATAACGCGCCTGGCACAGAAGGCAAAAACTACAGACACGCCAAGACTTTAAAACCAGAACCCTCAAGCAGAGACCACTGACTTCAGTTTGTTTATTTTAGCTGCCAGACACAGCAAGCTCACAAATGTCCATTCTGACTTCACTTATTAGATGTGAGACAACACACACATTCACACTTTCTTGGATCAGACACTTACCCCCATGTTTCAGGACATAAAAGCACAAGCTTGTGCCTGAGTTTCATTAGCAATTAATCAAACTGGCTAAGGCCAGGCCAGGGGTGAGCCCACACCTTGATCATGTCAACAGACCCGCGCTCTAGGTGGCTGGGGATTTTCAAAGCTCCATTAGTGACTCCATATCTAGACTTAGTTGACTGTTTAGCCCTCGCCTTCACATAAAGAACATCTTTCACAGTCTTACCTGGAGGAGGGAGTCGAGGTTTAGAACAGCTCTATTAATTTCCCGGTTCCATTGTGTAATTACGTTCAAACTAGGGCTGAAACGATTATTCGAGTAACTCGAATGATTCGATTACAAAAAATTGCTGCTCATTTTAGAGGCCTTTCATGTTGCATAACTCACTATCCATATAGTTGTTTAAAAACACAAAAGCATGATTTATCCGATTAATCGACAAAAAATCGACAGAATACTCAACTCCAAAAATATTCGATAGTTGCAGCCCTAGTTCAAACTTGCTTCAGGCATCTCCACAGGAGTTCAGGAGCTGTTCCTCACCAACAAGCAACAAAGAGGCGAATCCAGGATAATGTCACATTCATCTAGCAAGTAATGGTCCAATTTAAGGCTCCCCGGGGGCCATGGTCATGGATCATCTACTCTGCCACCTTCACCTTAAAGACTCTGTTAAGAGAGCTTCATACCAATACAGCGCATGTATCATATGTTATCCAGAATATTTTGGATTTGTTCTCAACTCCATTTCACCCTTCCCTAGAAGTACAGGAAATGTTCCTCAGCAATAAGGAACAAGGTGAATCCATTCATGCTGATCTAACAAGCAAAGGCCATGGTCCAGTTGAAGGCTCCCAGGAGAGCGTGCTCATGGACCATCTACCCATTCACATTCAGCATGAGGAGACTGTTTCTGTCTTCATACTACTAAAGAAGTAGGAAATCTATGGGCTCGATTAGCACATCCTTACTGTTGACATGCTAATTTTATCATCAAAGGTGTTGAAGATATGAAGGCTGTCAGATTTATATGCTTTACACAAGGTGCCTTGAATGCTTTGGGTATTCTTATCATACAACGTCCTTTAGGTGCTTCACTAGAAGTTCATCAACACCAAAAAACAAAAAGGTGAATCCCTAACAGTGACACGCTGGTCCTACTTCTTTTAAAGCGATAGCCTGGTAATAAGTCTGCTGGATCAAGCAGTGTCTGTCTGAGGTTAGACTAATGTGCAAAGCTGGTTCTGGAAGATCCATTACAAACAATGAGGTAACCAGTAAGTCCTTGAGTACCTAACCTGAAAGCAACCTTTACAGCACAGATCAGAGGTGACATGCCCTTTGCCCTTCTGGGGAGACACTCAGAATAACACTAGGCAAAGGGGGGAGGGGTGTTGGGAAGGGGGGTGTGGCCGGAGAGTAAAAAACCCAGCCAGTCTGCCAGTGTTATCTCAGTCTTGCCAAACTCAGTGGGGGACTTTCACAAAGGGAGACCACGCTGGGGTCTCTGCTACATAACAAAGACAGACACACTCCTCTAAGTTAAGCAGGGTTAGGGAGGCTCACCTGCACAATAACAGACCCGTTAAAATGACACTGAAATTCAAAGAAGGTTCAGAATGACCAATTCCGGCAAAGTTCTAGTTGCCCAGCTCCAGTGAAGTCCTAGAAACGAATTCACCACAGTTTTTTTTCTAAAGTGGTTAGACCATGGGGGGCGAGGTTGAAAGACCCTAATAACCACTCGCAAAAGGGAAACAAGGAGAGATTATTCCAGTGGCACTCATTTGACCTACATGGCGTAATCTTTTCCCAGTCAGATCAGTTTCCTCGTGTCCCCGGGAGAACGCGGACGGGTTCGGGGCGGCTCTATATGGATGGCTGAGGTGACATAAAACCACAAGTCTGTGAAACACAAACATGTCACGAAAAGCCAATTATCAAAATACAGGAACTTTTTTTTTACGTTCTTAGAAAACTTTCAGAATGTTTACAAAATAATATTTAAGAGATCATCAGTGCTTAAACAGACTCTGTAAAAACGTTTACTAGAAGAAGAAAAACTCAACCAGAGGTTTCTGCAGAAGTCCTGATGCTCCAGGTAAAGTAGGAGTGGACTGATAAATCAGTGTTGATGAACCAGTTCATAATCACAGCCTGGGAAATCAAGACATTTGTGCCAGACCATCCAAAGGACATGGTTTAAAGCAATAGGGGGACATATCCTCTAAATTCCATTCACAATCTCCCCAACGGACCTGACGAAGACCTTGAGGCCGGACACTAAATGACAGAATGTTTCGACCATCCGGACGCCGTCCCTAAATTAGGAGTTGTGCTAGCAGATGCTGATCCTATGCCTGCACCATGCTTGGCTGTCTGAGATGACTCAGGGAGCTCACACCCCATCCCACCAAGGCTGCCATCATGTACCTGCAACACCTCACCTTCTCATAGCGTTTGCCCTCAAATAACAAGCTCCATTATTTTACAGAAATGGTGGGGCTTTCCAGCTGCTGGGTGGGTGCACAAAGCTGCAAACTGCCCCCCCTCCCCCCCCCACCACCACCACAGTCTGCATTTATTCCACATTGCATTGCAAAACAGTATGAGAAGCCACACGTGTGCAAATGCGTAAGTTGTGAGATAGCATGGAGCCACGGCTCCCAGCCCAGCCGCTCAAGGCCCTGACCACGCTCTCGTCCACCAAAACCCACCGACCACGCGTGCAATGCAGGTGCTGCTGCTTACGCATGCAAACGTGGGACACATTCTAATGGAGCTGGGGTGGAGGAGAGAGCGCTCCATGCGCGGCAGCGACCCCTCAGCATGCACGACGGAGCAGGTGCACCCGCGCAGCCTGCGTGTAGGGTGTGCGTACTTACGCACGGCTTCCAGTTTGGGGTCGAGCGCGCCGGCCGTCTGCTGGATGTGCCCGATTTTGCTCTGGAGCGCACGGAGCCTCTGGCTGGTGGACGCGATCTCGCCCTCCAGCTCGTGGAAGACGGAGCACGCGTGCCTGGCGAGGTCGGAGAGCTGGCGCAGGGTGCGCGCAAGCACCACGTTGCTGACGGAGCGCAGGTCCTCGAAGAGCGCGCCCTCGTCGTTGGGGATGGGGTGTCTGCACAGGAGCTGAGGCTCCACGATCCGTTTGGCGAACGGCATTTTGCCCCCCCTCCCAAGCCCCCCCTCTTTTTCTCTTCGTGTCTTGCTGCAGGTAGAAGCAACACTAATCCAAATAGCAGGGAAAAAACACGGGTGCCTGTCAGTCAGGCCAAAATCCACGAGCGCGCCGTCCGGCCCTCCATCTCTGGGCTGGGGAGGGAGGAGGGGGGGGGGGTCACACACGGATGGAGCTCCGTTTCCCAATGAGAGGCTCCCGTCTCCTCCTGGTCCTGGACGCTTTTAGCTGAGCTCCTCGCTTTTTTCTCCCCAGGCTCTGAGGAGGGTTTTTAAAAAGACGGGGAGAAAACGCGGCACGGATCGGATCGGGGCTGGGCTGGAGTGCACGGCGCGGAAGCTCCGGAGCACGGCGGGGTTTTTTTCCCCACCCGTATACAGATCAATCTCCATTTCTGTCATGTGATTGGCTACTGTTGCCCCGCCTCCTACGCTACGATTGGCTATTTCATACCTAGACAGGGATAGGGAACCTTTCAGCCAATCAAAGCGCAGAACAGTTACAGATCTGTCAGTAACAGATATTTTCATAGAAATATTAACATAACCGTATTTTAACACAAAGTATCAAAACGGTTTTATGTACAAAAATGCTGATGTATAATTACTATAGATTAACAGCAAATAGTGGTTATGAGTATGTTATTGGACGTAAAAGAGATCAGTAGTATTGACAGAAGTTGCACATTATTGCACATCAAAGTCAAAAGCATAGTTCAGCATACAAAGCAGAGGCAGCCAAACATCCTGCAGAATCTAAAGGGAATTACACTGATTTTCTGTGGGAAACAGTTCGTATTAACCAGTGTATCTGTGACCACTAGCTTTCTGTGAGGTTGCTCTTAAATGTGGTTCCTAGTCCTTTGCTGGGAATGATTCTCTTTTTCTAGAGAATTTCACCCAAAAAAGGAACGATTATATTTACAAATATATTTATATATATATTAACAATGTAAAAAAACAGACATTTCAAACAGAAGATGGAACTTGCCTTTAAAGACAGTGCAGCTAGATTTTCGCAGATTTTTTTGGTGTAATGGAGAGATGGGTCAGTGGGATTCTCAGCCTGGTTCCCCAGCTGGGGATGAACTCGCCAGAAGATTCTGAACCAGTCTATTCCAGTAAGGCAGTACGAACTAAAAGTTCTAACTGAACTAAAAAAAATAACCATTTCCCATGTCATGAAATTTTTTTACAAGCTCTGGTACTGTTCCATTAATACAGATATACACTACAGGGACAAAAGTATTGGGACACTGACCATTACAGCAACGTGGACATTAAAGACATTGCATTAAAATACATAGACTTTAATATGAAGTTGGTCACCCCCTTTGCGGCTTTTACAGCTTGCACTCGTCTTTTTGTGTGTTTCCGTTGAAATGTGTGTCCATTCAGTCTGTAGAGGATTTCTGAGGTCAGACACTGATGTTGGAGGAGAAGGTCTGGATCACAATCTCCGTTTCAGTTCATCCCAAAGGTGCTGGATTTGGTTGAGGTCAGGGCTCTGTGTGGATCAGTCAAGTTCTTCCACACTGAGCTCCTCCAGCAGGTCTTTATGGAGCTGC
>JBBJLR010101611.1:0-26366 GCA_037577145.1 Brachypetersius gabonensis | reverse complement strand
ATAACATTCTGGAGTTTATGCAAATTGCTATTATAAAAACTTCAGCAGCAACTTTTCCAATTTCCCATATTTATGTCTTTCTCAAAACTTTTGGCCACGACTGTAGTCTTGACACTATCATGTAAAATGTAAGGTCTGATTGTTATGGTTTGTATGAGATAAACCAGTTGCTTAGACTAGCCAAGAGCTTTAACGGTGCTAATATTTTCAAATATGATATAAATGTATAATTATCAGAAATTCAGCTGAGCATTTATGAACTTTGCTAAAGCCAGGGTGATGATCGGTTATTTATCTCAACATTTTAGAGACTTCTGTACTTTTTCTTTAATGTTCCTCAGAGGTGTTTGATCTGCTGTGGCCACAAAAAGGCTTCAGCAAAAAGAAAAGCAGTGGATAAATAAATAAATCCATAGCTCCAGCCATGTAAAACAACAGCTTAACAGGTGGGGGGGGTGGCTTTATCTCTTTTGAAGCTTCTGCGAATTAATGTATTCATTAGGATCCAGCTGTGCTTCTTTGTTTTTGGAAACAGGATGAAATTAATTGGATGGGACTACTCAGTATAAAGCTCTGCTCTGTGAAAGCTCCAGTGAAGGAGCATCGGTCGCTTAGATGATGACCATGTCCCTCTCATTATTGTGATGACTGCTAAACAAAGGATCCAATAGCAGAGGATAGAGACATAGAATACTTTAATAACAAAAGTCCACAGGTCTGAAAAAGGGGAATACAAAAATCAGAGTCAAAAACCAGAAAATCCACAGCACAAAACAACATACAGAGACCACCAATAGCAAAAGGGATGGTCGAGAAGAGCAAAAATAGGGTTGATGCACAAAACAGACAGCAAAAGAAGATCAGGCTCAGTAACAACACGAAGAAGGTATATTTTGCATTGACTTCTAGTCCGAATAGTCTATATATACTCCCTTCCCTTAGTATTCAGGTGAGGCAGATCTAGGTCTAATTGGTCTAGTGGAAGTCCTGGAATGCTGCTCTGGATTGGAGTGTTCCGTAGATCTTGCTTGCTGCTCCCTTTCGTCTCTCGTGCCAGGCCTCACAATTATGGCTATTGCTTGGTCACATTATGGCTATTGATTGCTCCTTTTATTTATCTTAACGCACTTATCACATTTGTTTCTTTGACAGAACTGTTTGACAGAACATCCTACTATAGCTTTGAGAACTATATAAGAAAAAATAACAAATTACACAGCAATCTGTTGTCTAACCTTGGGATACATTTTATTTCTTTGACATGATGTGCAATGCTGGCTCATCTATAAAGTAAAAAAATGTGACTAAATACATGAAAAGTTTTGCCACCAGATTACACATTACATTGTACAAATTACATTTTGTTTAATTTATTTGTCAAAGTTAACATTTCCTCTAAAGGGAACATACTTTAGCATAGTCTTTCCTAATATGCTAAGTTCATTTGAACAATTTTTTTAAATGAGACATTGAGACATGATGCAGAGCAGCCAATGCGATCTAAACTCATTTATATATATATATATATATGATAAAAGATACAACTACAAAAATAACCAGGTTAATGCCAAGAGATGAAAATCTAAAAAAGACTTGAAAATGTAGAACATAGGAACATGAGCATCAAAAGCCATATCAGCATCAAATGCATAAATGTTGTGCTGCATATTTGTTACCCATATCCATACACCACATTTTTCAGAAGCAGCCATAAAATACACACCGAGGCTTTTTATACATAACACAGACAATGCTAGGAATGCCATCACACAAGACTGCGAATCAGCTCAAATGCATCCAGGCGAGAACACAGAAATCAATAACTGTATGGCTAACATGCTGTATTGTTGCGACCAGGCACAAATCATTGTCTTTGTCTTCATGCAGAAGGATATTGCCGAATTAAATCCCATTATGGCGCGTGAATGCATCATTAAAATGATGGAAGGCAGCCAGGTTTGCTGTCATGTATTTATTTATTGGTTTATTTACTTATTTATGTATTAGCCCTGAGATCGAACACAAAAGCTAAGCACTTTGAAGATTTCCAAGATGGGGATTATGTAACAAAATTCTTGCATTTTCAGAACCAGAGCACTTTTGACCATTTTTCTGTTACAGTTGTGTTTGTTTTCACCACACCCCTGTCCTGTTCCACCATTCAAGGCCATGTTCTTTCTGACATGCATGTCTTCAACTAGAACTCTTTAAAACATCCTCATTGGCTGACACTTTGACTAAACAGGCTTTATTGATATTTAGCTTTATGAAAAGCTTCTACTGTTTTCTCTAAACACACCATTAATAGTTGTAGTGAACAATTGTTTGTTTAATCACATCACAGAACTCCCACACAGATGTTTGTGCAACGAATGAAAATTCATTGGCATGTACTGACTTTGGACTGCTACATTTGGACTGGCAGTATGATGATAAAGAAACCTCATTTAAATAATAATGTAATCATTCTGGGAACATTAAAAAAAGGGCAGAGCAGGCTATACCTGCTGCAGAGCCTCGGTAGTGGCATCAGTCATCTTTTATGGTGTGGTCTGCTAAGGCAGCAGCATCTCTGCTGGGGACAGAAAGAGACTGAACAGGCTGATCCGGAGGGCCAGGTCTGTTCTATGATGCCCTCTGGACCCAGTGGAGGCGCTGAGTGACAGGAGAATAGTGGCAAAGCTGCCATCCCTGTTGGATAACATCTCCCACTCCATGCAGGAGACTCTGACTGCACTCAGCAGCTCCTTCAGTGGCAGACTGCAGCACCCACGATGTGGGAAGGTAAGATTCCGTAGGTCTTTTCTTCAGACTTTAGTGGAAGTTTATCTCGTGTGCAATATTTTCCCTTGTGTGCTATCCCTTTTATGCTGATGATACGCAACTTAATGTCTCTTTCCCTCCCAGCAACAGCCAAGCCTCAACCCACATATAAGACTTCCTGGCCGACATCTCCAATTGGAGGGCGGCCCACCACCTCAAGCTGAACCCCAGCAAGACCGAACTCTTCTTTAATCAAAGGGAGTTCTTTACCAAGCCACAATCTCATAGTTTCTATTGGGGACGTGGTTATCGTTCCTTCTCGAAATATCTTCTGTAGAACATTGGAAGAATCTGACCCTTTCTCACCATGAAAGCTATGCAGCTATCTCCAAACTGGACTACTGCAACTCTCTACCAGCTGGATTTCCATTGAAAGTAACAAAACCACATCAGCTGATTCAGAATGCAGATGCGAGGTTAGTCTTGAATGTTTCTAAGTTCACTCACACCACACCTTTACTAAGGAACCTTCACTGGCTCTCTGTGGCTGCCTGCACTAAGGTCAAGTATTTAATACTTGCTTTCAAGTCCATGAATGGACCCACTGCCCCAAATACGTATATCAGCACTGATCAAACAACGTGTCACTTCTCGTCCTCTCAGGGCTTCAAGCATGGCTCATCTTGAGCCTTCACTACTACTACTACTACTACTACTACTTATTATTACTACTACTTCACTACTTATCCCCTTCCCTTCCTTACTTTTGTCTTTTCTTTGACAGGTGTTTAGGTGTAGCATGCAGTAACTTGGTTGAATAGTGGACAATGATTTAAGTTTAGCTTTATAGATTTCAGAAACAGATGTGAACTACTTGAGCATTGATGTATGTCACTCTGGATAAGAGCGTCAGCTAAACGCCATACATGTAAATATGTGTAATATTTCTGATAAAATGTGCAACGCATGCAATTGTTGGGATGAAAGATTACTGTGAGCAATGTGCAATCTGTCTTGGTGCATTACTTTTGTTTGTCAATGCCTGCTTCTTGTGTATATACTGTATATCGGGTGTTCATACATATCCACTATGTATATTTACACATTTATATGGGTTAATATACGCATATATATTTACATACAGACACACACAAATTATATTTATATTATTATATTATTTGTATTGTGTTCTTTTTATATTATATTGTTGTATAGTTTTTACTCTATTGTTTTGTACTGTCCACTTTCTGCATAGCAATGCAAATTTCCCACTTGTGGCACTAATAAAGGTTTATCTTATCTCACTTTATCTTATTTTATCTTATCTTACACAGCAATCAGCCATAACACTAAAATCAGCTGACCACCTGACTGTACAAGACCTCTGTAGGTGTGCTGAGTTGTCTGCACCAAGAGGTTAACAGTAGATCCTATAAATCCTATAAGTTGTGTGATGGGTGTTGGAAAAAATCAATCCTCATCAAGTTTATTTGGTGGTCTCACCTTTAAGTTTTCTGTTGCCATTGCAGCTCAGGTCAACTTTGTAAACCTTGTTAGGAAACTTCCATCGTTTTTTTCTGCTACACCTTCTCATATTACAGTTCTCAAGGATGAAATTGATGACAGCTACGATTCTAATGCTACAAAAACATTCTTACAGGGTTAATCTTACAAACAAGAGATGGACTGTTTCCATTTTTGTCTCTTTATTTAAACAAAAAAGAATTCAAAGAGGCTTGAGGGCCAAAACACAAAGAAACAGAAACTCCAAGGCTAAGACACTGAGGACGTGTATAACTCCAAACATTCACAGAAGACAAATGACACACATGTGACGGTATGTTTTCTTGATTTTGATGGAAAGCTTATACCATCTGTCCCTATCTTCACCATTTATCATGCAAACCTTCTCTACCTACTATATGTTACATATACTATATTTCTATTTAGTGACCTAAACTGTAAAAGTTTTGTTTACTGGAGTCCAATACTCATAGTCCAAATTTTGACATTTGGACTAAGACTAGAGTCCAGTTGCTTAAAAGTGGAGAAATATTTGATGGATGTCATGGTCAGCTGAACTTCCCATTGGTTTATATTTATAGTCCAGTTCCAAGCTGTATAAATAATACATCCACTTCCAAGCAAACATGCCACGCAGTGGTTTTGGCTCACTCGCCTGCAGAGTGTCCACCGGTTGTTTTGCTTCATGAAAGGTGATGAAATATTTGGAAATGACCGAAGCTGAAGTTATTTATCCGAAAGAAAATAACAAAGACGCTCTCTACCATTGTGCAAGTGGATTGTATGTCTTCTTAATGCCCATTTTTCTAAGGTAAGATAAATTCTTTAAATGAAGCCTGCTTATCGAGCAATCAGTGCCAAGTGAGAGTGTGTGTGGGAGAGATGCTGCCACAGTGCAGAAAGGCCTTTTGTTTTTTCTTCTGTCCAGAAACTAAGCAGAATGACTTATTGACCATATGCCAACAACATACATTTCAATAAACATTTGCACCACATTTAGGAGACTGAAATTCACAACAGCATTATATACATATATATACTGTATATATGTGTGTATATGTAAGTAAACCCCTGCATTGCGTTCCAAGTGCATTTTCCTTGGTATGCACTGTCGTTTTCTTTGGTATATGCAGGGTAAGTACAGTAATAAATGATTTTATTTAAAAAAAATAATTCATATATAGTAATAAAAATACAGGTCCTCAAAATACATGAGGACACTCGAGACTCTCCACTGGGGAAATTTTGGACTGCGGCATCACAGGGTGGCGGCCAATCAGCATCAAGGAGAAATAAATAGTGTTCTCGGATTGGCTACTTTCAAACCTCAAGTCTCTGAGTACAGCTGACTGTGACATCCCTGCCTAGTCCGCCACGCCCCCTCGCCCTTGTGTTATTTATGATTGGGGTGGAACTAAGCAGCAGAAATTAATTCTGTTCAAGTGTCTGATTGCCTTGGTAACCACAGAGCCCAAACATAAAACAACAGCACGAGGACGAGGGGCTGTGGCGGAAGAGGCTCGAACATCATAGTCAGCTGAACTCAGAGGCAGGAGGCTTGAAAGTAGCCAATTCAAGAATGTGATTTATTTCCCCTTGCTGCTGATTGGTTGCTGCCATGTGACGCTGCAGTCCAGAATTTACCCAGTGGAGAGTATCGAGTGCTCTTCTGTTTTTTGTTTTGTTCTTCTTAATATATGTGATCTTGTGCATTTTGCTCATTGAAATCACTGGGTGGATAAGTGGGGGGATGAAACTAATGATATTTAATCAAGTGTGGATATTAAAAATATAATGATTCCGGGTATCTCAAGCCACAATTATAACCTAGAAGTAACTGTCAAACAATTCTTCACACTATTTCTCCAAAACAGTGACAAAATAAGCTCTGCAACAGAGAGCATTTTTCTAGGGTGTTAGTTAGTGGGTCACAGGTAGACTTACTCATTTTGCTTCTGAATGCCAGTGTGGCTGGCTGCAGGCACTGGTATCAGGGCTGCGCTATCTCAGACAGCCAGGTGAGCTCCTAGATGCTTTGTGTTGAGGTGATATTTTAGGCCTGATGTACTCTGACATGGGTGCCAGAACCCCCACCCCCAAACACACAAACTCATCTCCTTCTTCATTTTGCAGAGCACCTGTGTCCAGAACTGAACCGGGTTAAATCAGTGTTAATTTTTTTGTTAAGTTTTTAATACATTAACCAAAATGAACGTGTTGATTCAACATCCCTTATAAAAATATAGAAATAAATTAAACCTTTCGGCTATGGCTGATACATTCAGAGAAATGTCTAGAGCTTTGTCTAGTGCTGAGAAACTACAGTGGTGGGTGTACGGCCATTATTGAGCCATAAATTTATTGAAGGCAGTGGTGTACTCATTCCAGTCATCCCTTGTATTACCTGAAAGACGTGTTAACTCTGTAAGTCAACCAGATGTAATAGCATGGCCTTATCTGGCCACTGCACACAGCTTGTATCAAAGAGTCCATGCTTGCTTGTCAGGGATAAGAATAGAGTTCATTCCAGCCAGTTTCGCAGACATGTGACCTACCTATCACTCTCACTGGATCTCTCTCCACGTGGCATATGCTACATCACTGTGAATGGCGAACAGTAGAAGAAGGAGAAAAGGCTGCAAAGGCATACAAATCTACACTTTATAGAGAAGATCTTGGATCATACCAAGATAATAAAATAAAATCTAAACACACATAGAATTGAAAATCATTCATTTAATAATAAAAAATAGATGGAAAAATAGGTGCTATGACATCTGTCGTGTCACTCATGCAGCAAGGCTCAAATAATCCAAATAACTCATAACCCCATACTTCTAAGGAGCCCTTACATTGCCAGAGCACTGTTGCAAAGGAGGGACTAAAAATGTTTCCCTATATTTAATATTTGTCCCGAATAAAAATGACCATAATTATTCCGCAGTGAAAACACATTCTACCCCATTTGCAGACATAGTTCGTAGTTTATTGCTGAGCACTAATGGATTTCACTCTGCACAAATAATGAGAAAAGAGACATTTAATACATCATTTTAGCTGTTCTTATTTTGTTAATGTCAAGAAACAAACAAGTTGGCCTTCACACAACATGTTCTTTGGCTCAGTACTAATAAGCTCACTGAGCTTCACCAGACACATCCCCCCACCCCTCCACTCCTGACCCGAACTCTAATTTAGAGAGGAGATTTAACTGATTCCTCCAAATTACTTTAAAAATCTTCAAAAATATAATTTTCTCAAGAACTGAGCATTTCCCTGAAATTTTGAACACTTTCCAGACTCAGCGCACCAAGGAGAATTCTTCTTAAGCCTTTTATAAACTTTAATGAACCTCTACATAATGTGAAGAACCCTTAAACTGTTACAGAACGTTCACAATGTGAAAGTTCTTGAAATTCTTAAAAAGTTGTTCATAGTCATTGCTCTTTTTTACCTATTTATTTTTTTTAAATGACTTTCTGGAACCAAATCTTGTCCTTCTATCATATGGTATTGTTTGGGTCATGTAGTCAGTTGCACAAAACATCTTCCAATTTCTCATTCATGAATGGTGTAAAACTGTGGAGATTCTTAAGTTGAAGTTCTTTTAGAATCAAACTGAGGTTTATGTATAAAAGTAAATCTAAATGTAAAACCTTGCCAATGGCCATTCATGTGGCTGAGGATTTGTTCTAGAAAATGGTCACCTAAGTAAATAAGTAAGTGAACTTTATTGTCGTTCATACCATACAGCAGTACAACAGATGCATAGCTGAACGAAATTGCATTTCTCCAGAGGCTCAATGTGCAGACATACAAGACAAGTGCACTCAAGACAACATACGAACATTACAAACATTTCACTTCTTAACCAGAAAGTAGGTAAGACCATGTAAGACAGCACAAGACAGCACAGTACAAACAATAAATAAATACGTTTAGTTTTCTTTCACCATCACTCCCAACACTTTACAGAGACTGCCATTTGCCGAATTCCACCATTTGTACGGGGAGTTCCATTTATGGCTACTGACTGATGGTTACAGACAGAACTTTGTAATGAGCTGCTTAAGCGCTATTGAAGAATGCCAAAACCCCACTGGATGAATATGCCCTCTGAAAGCAGAGGCAGGATGACCTATCCCACACATATTCTGCAGATTTATTTACACTCCGAGGGGCTGGCGGTCGCAGCAGTAAATCCTTTTATGAGCGGCCGTTCTGTTGAAGCTGCTCGTAATCCGAGCTCAGTTCATCAAAGCTATGGGCAGCGTGTTGAATGGTGATTTAGAGGCCTAATTAGAGTCATTAATTGGTTTCATTATTCACTCTTTAATGATGGGCATCTGTAAAGTTCTTCGAATTGATTTCTGTGTTAGTCTGCAGTAAAAGACACAAGTCTTTGAGTGTTGATTCTGAGGCCTTCTGTGTGTTAACCGATGCCAATTCAGTCTCAGATTTGAGGCTCCTTCTGTGAAAGTAGTGCTAGTTCTTCCCTGCGATCCACTTGTTCAATCAAAGAAAGGGAAAGGTGGGCACCACCAGCTTGTATCAATCCCCTTTTCAATGACTCTGAATCAGAACATTTTATTGAGAGCTGTTACGTCAGTAATAACTCAAATTATAATGGTTAAGCTCCAACATGAAACAATTTCAGTAACAATAAAATACCAAGTGGAGCTAATTCCGTTTCAAATTTTTTGCCCAGAAGCCAAAACTTTTACTGTGACTGTGTTGTCATTGTGATAACCTAATACCATCTGGCAAGCGAATATTCAGCGTGTTCACGCCGCGTTCCCAGCCGTTAATTGCTGTGATGTTCCCAGCTGCTCTTTTCCCTCATTTGCGAAGGCAGCACCATCTCAGACTCTGCCCATTACACATGCCTTGGGCAACCTGACATTATGAATCCATCCATATTTTACAAGGAAAAATATAAAACATCATTGTTCCTAAGCTAATGTGGTTAGGTTCATGCAGCGGGAATCTGCTAGTGTGTCTGCATTACACATGTCATTTACATGCCAAAGAAGGTAAATAAGCAGAAGTCTATTAAAATCAAAGCAACAATCTCTGATAAAGTAACCATTACTTGCTAACAAATCTTACGAAACTCCTGAGACTTAAAACCAGACAAGGGATGGCACCCTAAGCACTCAAGACTTGAGTTACACTCTTAAGACTTCACTAGGACCCAAAGACTTCACTAAGACTGAAATATTTGAGACTAGGCTCAGACTCAAACCCCTGAGATTCAAATCTAGACTCATACCTCAAAGACTCAAGATTGGGCATGGACTCAAATAAAGTGACTTGTGAACATTTCTGAACATCAGTGGTTGCTTTGTGTTTGTTACTTTGGCATATATCTTGGTGTTTTTTAAAGCATGGCGTTTTTTAAAATACTCATTAGAATCATGATTTTAATGATTTATGGACAAATTACAATTTAAAACTTTCTGACCAGGCCAACTGGTGACTATATAATAAGAGATTACATTTGATGACTGTTCTCTGGGTTAATTCTTGATCATCAACTGCATGTCTGAGTGATGTGACAGAAGGTAAACTCATTTAGGTCTGCTAAGTCTTTATAGCTTTACTGAGAGCTTAAATACCATGTGTGCACTGAGAGCAGAAATCCATAACACATGCTGCCTAATTGCCTTGTTAAGTGTCTAATGAATCTCCCTTGCCTCATTAATTCACTTCTCCCTGCTATACCTTTTGTCTCTAAAAATGCCTCCCGATTTCATTAAACCGCCAGTACTCAGCAGCTCAAATTTGATCAAGGCATTTAATTGAAACTGGTGTGGGGAATGTGAATGCATTTATTTATGTCAGATTCAGGCAAAGCAAACCCATGCAGAATGTAACGTGGTTAAAACCAGGTTCTTTGCTCCCATGCAAAAATAGAAATATTTTACAAAACTATATTATATGATTAGCAATTTAAAGTGCAGCTCACTATTTCACATCACCTAGGTTCTTCTAAAGCCGGTTTGGGAAAATGCTGTAAAGTAGTAGTTGCTTTGTTTAGAAAAAGGAGAAGGTCAGCTGTTTCTTTTACAGAAAACCCTGTCACGCACGCCAGATCACGTGACGTCAATTGGCACCGGAAATGACTCACGTCAAGGTATATAAACAGGAAACAGGTAGGTGTCTGCACACAGACATTGAAGTCTCGTCTTCATCTTGCCTGTGTCCCTCAACTCAACTCCTCCATACCATGAGGACTCCCTGGTTCACTGGAACCATTTAAATACTTTTCTGTGTGAATGGGTATCCCTACTCCTATTGGAGCGTTCTCAGATTAAAAGCATGGTTTACCTGCTCCTTCATGTCTATTCGTGACTGGGCTCCTCCACTACACGACGACTGGGTCAACAAACCAGTCATTTTGGGTCAACAAACCATCTCCGTGACAAAACCCTTCCTTGTTACAGGGAGCACAAAGTTATTATAAGGAGGCCAAAACAGCAAAACAAATAATAAAATAAATGTAAATCTACATAATTTAGCAATAAAATGACAATAATTGGGATATTTAATTTCAGTATTATATTAATTCATTAAAACTTGGATGATATTGTTGACTTTCCTACTTCAGACCATGATATATGCATTTTCTTTTTGCCTCCAGGCCTACTACTAAGCTTGGCTTGAATTCTTTAGCACATTTATGTATGGTTCTGAAAGACAAACATCAATCACGCTACACTCAAAATTCTGAAAGCGAAAACTTTTGGTAAGATAATTTTTGTCCCTCTTATCCATTTTATTAGATTCCATAAGAAGTGTCATTTAGTCATCTGGCACTCTGCCCGGGATCCAGGGTTGTTTTGGTTCTAAACTGCTGGAGCCAGCGCCAGTGTAGAGGCGTCTGGGGGAGTACCCTGTCCCGGGGCTCAAATGTGCACATGGATACCCAGAAAAATAATGAACTCATGACACAAGTGATGTTGCTTGGAGCCCTGACAGGTAGCTATTGGCAACTTCTACCAGTGTCTTTTCTCAGTTAGCACAATTTGGCACCACATTGTATCCTATTCCTGTGTTAGTGTGTTTTGGCAGCTGCGTATTAGTCCCATTTGAATTCCTAATTGGCTGGCAGGCTGTCGTGCAACACTGAGCTGTTGTCTCACCAGGATTTCCTGCCAGTTCACAGATGTAGTTATTTCCTCACAGTATTTTTTGTAGAAAAAAGTTGACTAGTAGAGGCATGAAAGTGTTGGCGTGTGTGTGTGTGTGTGTGTGTGTGTGTGTGTGTGTGTGTGTGTGTGTGAGAGAGATAGAGTGTGTGTGCGCATGGACTCAAAGTTTTTAGATGAAGGCTCAATGCCTTACAGAGGTCAATCTGTAGGTAGGATGACTGATCTCCAACAAATCCAGATTGTGAATGCATGCCTCTCCAGCAGAGATTCCATGGGTTCGCATGGTTAGATTAATGTGTACTGTTGGCTTGAATTCTGACACATAGCATATTACCAATTTATTCTTCAACAGAGCCCTTTGTCAGCTTACTCTGGAAATGGATCTTTGTATGGCGTGCAAAAGACTAATCTCAGACATTAGATCACTGGGTCAACACTTTAGAAAACATATGCAGTTGCTCAACATGAAGATGGTAGACTTATGAGAAAAACAATAAGATAAGGTAAAGAAATGAAAACCAGGGACATGTCCAACATTTTATCCGTATTGAAACTGAAAAGGGGGCATTTTGTATTTCATGTATATATGTATGTATTCATGGTGGGGGAATTTTCACTTCCTTCTCTTAATTCTTAAATCTCTGCACTTTTTTTACTATAATAGAGCACTATTAGATAAAATACTTGCCATTGCTTGCCTCCTTTTTGTATTATAGGTTAATAAAGGGGCTCTGTGATCTTTTGAGCCAAGATGGCAGCGCTCACAGAAGCAGCGACTAGCGACTCCTCTGTTCTGGTGTTTTTCATATGTCTTCGTGCATGTTAACTACCAATACAGTCGCCAGGAGTTACTGGACATAGGCTGCAAACATGAAACCAGTAATCACAGATGAGTCTCGTCGCTCATATAACTTCCCAGCTGAGATCGCATGACCACCGGGCGCTCCGTGGATTGTCATTGGTACTGGAGCCGCAGGCGATGGCAGAAAAGAAAGCAAAAGTTGGGTTGCTGCTCCGGCCTAGTAGTGAGACTGAGGAAAGATCTGCACACACCTCCTCTTCTGAGCATGTTCCTCAGCAATGCAAGATCCCTGATCCACACAATGGACAAGCTGGAACTACTCATGGAGGGAAATCAGGACTGTTGTGTTTCAGCAATATCCGAAACTTGGCTGATCCCACTGATTTCCGAAGTGGCCGTGCAACAAGCAAGCCGAACTGTGCATCGATGGGACTGAAACAAAGACTTCGGTAAGAGCAGAAGAGCCGATTACAGTTAAATGTCATCCTTTTTTCTTACCTATAGAGCTAACAGCTGTGCTAATCATGGCTGTTTCCATTCCACCCAGCACTAATGCTAGCATAGCTCTCTCGCAGTTATCAGGCACCGTCAACAAGCTACAGCAAACTAATCCTGATAGTGTACATATTTTAGCTGGTGACTTCAATAAGGCAAACTTAAGGTCTGCCCTGCCTAAGTTTTATGAACATGTTAAGTGTCCGAACAGAGGGCAGAACACATTAGATCACGTTTGCACTAACATTAAACATGCATAAAGAGTCACCCAGCTTCCACATCTAGGCCAGTCAGACCACCTCTCTCTGCTCCTTACCCCTGCATACACACCTTACTGCATCCCAGTGTGGTTCTCCCACTGCACTGAGTCAGACTGGAAGAGACTGCAGAGGGTAGTCAAGACTGCACGGAAAATCATTGGCTGCCGCCTCCCCTCATTGCAAGACATATCCTGCTGCCTCAGCAGAGCTGAGGTAACCATCAGAGACGGTACCCATCCTGCTCATGACCTGCTCAACCTTTTGCCCTCTGGGACAAACAGGCTTTCTTCCCACAAGACATCAATGCACTAAATACACACAAACTCATACCATTACCACTCACAGACAACATGCAGTAACTTTATAATACTTGACTTATAAATTGTGCGTCCTTGTTGTCTGTCCACTACTTCGTATTTGATGTTTATTGTCTATACCTTGTTTAATGTCTGCACTGCTTGCTGTCTGCACGATGTCACTGTTTGTATTTGTTTGCACCGCTAATTAGTCCCTACAATCTCGTTGTATGTGTAGCATCCTGCTTCAGTACAATGGCAACTAAGGCATATCTATTTATCTATTTATCTCCACATCCATTTCCTTTACTATTCTTCCTATTCACTCTTCCTCCTCTTCTTTTCCTCCACTCTCCCTATAAAGACTAATGCTAAATAAATCTTTGGAATGTTTTTGGTTTTTTTTCAGGACAAGTCATCATGTACACTTTGGAAAGCATTTGACAAAGGCCCACATCAGCCCTTCACACATGCTACACCAATAAGCATGTTATGTGTGTTTAATTAAAAATGATCCACTATACTGATATATACTATAATGATACACTGTATTATACTATCCTGCTAAATACTACAGTGATATACTGAAGGATACTATACTGATATTTACTACAATGATGTACTGATATGTACTATACTGATATATACTATAATGATATGGTAGTAGTCTGAGAACATGATTCCTGATTTTGACCTCCTGGCTTGAAAATTTGTGGTGAAGTTGTAGGTTTACTAAGCACTTGCTAGTTTTTGCTCAAGTTTTACACAGTAGTTTTCTCTAAAAATCGATAAGCAGGTGGTTATTAGTAGAAAAATAATATATAGCTGTAGTGAGCAGCCAGCCCCCCGTTGTCTAAAACAACCACAACAAAAGATTGTCTCTGCTCCACAGTCTTTCTGGTTTGTTGTTTGACTTACAGATAAAAATCAGGGCAACTTATCCCCCACACACTGCTCCCCAGGCGCCCCTCATTCATGGCAGCCAACTGCTACACTTGGTGAATGGGTTAAATGCAGAGAAAGAATTTCACACTGTTCACACTGTGTGCTGTGCTGTGCTCATGCCTGACTATAAGGTGTCTACTTTACTTTAATACAGAATTATATTTTTACATAGGAAGGTGACTTTTTCTGTGATTTTAGTCCTTTCTGAAATGGTCATTTTTACAATATGGTGCCTGTTTTTTCTCTTTAAACAAAACAAGCTCTAGGAATAACTCCAGGTTACATTATTTCTTATTCAAGCACGATTCTTTCTACCGAAAGAGATCAAGCAATACAATTTGTAAACATTTCAGCTTAATTTCTCCACATAGCACATAGCAGCCGTGACATTTAGATCTGTGTTGAGTCCAAAATCTTCATTTTCAGTTCATCTTACAAAATACTCTCCAAAAGGCTGCCTCTGGTGAGGTACCTTTTATAGATATTTCATTTTCGATCTCTAGTTAATTAGGCCATAATCAAATAGTTGTAGAGTGCAGTAACTCAGCTCTGAACTCGAAGATAACTGGGTCAAGTCTCCATTTGCCTAAAATAGAGGTGTCATTTCTTTTCCCCGGTTGTGTTACTGCATTACCATGAGGTCAGTTGGAAAAGGACTGCTATCAGCAAAGGAGGTCCACATTTGGCAAATTATAGAATCTAACTGCCCCCTGGAAGGATCACTTAAACTATGGATTCATCCTGCATTGACTTTACAGATCTCTTTGGTAATTGCCCAAATTATTGCTTCTTGGTCCCATTAATCTATCTAGGGCGTGATATCATGTTGCTAAATATTCCATCATATCTTGCAGTAAAGTGATTTTTGTAGTGTCCCTTAAGCATGTAGGTAATTTCTGAATAGTATAGCCATTATATGAACAAATAATTTTAATATATATATTAATATTTATATTTTTTCTACAAATATAAAACAATATTGCGAATTCATATTGTAGATTATATATATATTGTTTAATATATTGTTCAATACGTTGCTCATCGTATCTTTACATATTATTGTTGTCTTATACTGTTGAAAGACACCATTGATCAACCAGAATCAAATTGTTTGTATATGCTCACTCACATATTTGGTCAATAAATGTGATTCTGATTCTAATTCTGATTCTGATTAAAGTATGGAAATTGACAGACAGAATGACATGATATGTACCTTTTATGATTGCTGGCTGTAAATTCCCAAGGCAATGGCAGTGCTAGTGATACTGCATTCACTTAATCCTGGGTAGTACGCATTGGTTTGTGTTTAAAAACATGGCTGCCCTGGGTGAAAGGACGCACACACACACAGTGAGGAATTAAGGAATATAACTAAAAGTCTTTATTTGTTCAAGAACTCAAATCAGCCACACGCTGTACGGGATTGTCCAAACACATTGCAGCCCCGTGGAGAGCCTCTGCTCGGTGGAGGACCTTCCTCCTGCTGCTACTTTTCTCACAGGCACTCAGTCTCACTCAATAGTCCTGTCCCTTCTCTCTCTTCGTCTTCGTCTCTCCCACTACCTCCGGTTTCACTTGGGATGCCGCGAGCTGGTCTGTAGGAAGCACACATAGAAGGAATTGGGAAATACAGTTTCTGGTTTGTCGCTATGAACCCTTCCCACCGGAGCTCCACAAGGACGATATGGTTTCGTTCTCAGTCAGACTGGAGATTCCTCTTCTCCACTTTCCACAGTCCGGAAATCGTCTGGCTCTTCTACTAACACTCATTCACTCTCCACCAATCACACAATGCCACATTTACACAACTCATCATTGAGAAAACTCATTCAGCTGGACTCGTCACGAGCAACAGGCAACCCAGCCTTCCTCTCATTAAACTTAACCTAAGACTGGTTTGCCTTGTTACTCCTAACCATTCATACACACATACTCACGCACACTCTTGTACGTCCCGAGCCGTCACCCCCCTAATACTCAGGTGACTGGCTCCATTGTGTGTGCGACTGTGATGGCCCAACCGTTGCAGTTATTATAGATTTTCAATATTTTTGAGTTGTTTAAAAGTTTCTTGCCTCCGTGCAACAATTAACAAATAATTCTAAGTCTGTTACAAATCTAATATACATGTATCCCTAGCTCATTTGTTTAGTATGGCCTTTTATGACCTCGTTACAATGCAATGTTGCCTCAGAGCAGTGTGCAGTTTTTTACTAATTTATTATGACACATCCATCAATAGGTCATGTAAAGCTCATGTGTCCATGAGGCAACATTGAAAGGTAAGACAGTTAGGTTCAGTTGCAGTAAATAAAATGTACTTTTCAATTAAACTATTCCATAAACAAGAACAGAGGGTGCTGGGAAATGTTTACAGAGTGCCTGCTGCAGTCGTCAAGCTTGAATATTCAAACCCGTTACCAAAATGATTAGAAATGTTACATTTTTCTAAATGTTTAATATTTTTATCAGTACATTCTCATGCAGTTCCAAGCTAGCTAACATGCTTATTTTAGAATACACCTGTAAATGTCGGTCCAAATGTTAAATGCAAGCATGCAATGGTTTTATGTGATGTGGAGGTTCTTTACACCTACAAAATATTTTTTAGAGAACCATCCAGTGAAATATTCTTCACAATGTTTCCCAAAATTGGGACGGAGAACCCCCTCAGGGGTCTAGAATGTACAGACAATCCTGATTATATTTGAGACTTGTAGTGATTTATATCACATTACATCTGAAATTAGGTAAACCCCTACCCTCAGTATTATTCATTGTAAACAACTGTTCCTATCCTTAAGGATTCATGGGGAACTTTTAGTGCCAAATGATGGATGTTTCTTACATTATGAAGGCTGGTCATCTCATCACAGCAATCCATAGATGTTTCCAAAGCTCTCTTAGATGGCTTCTCTGGGGATTTATCTCCCAAAGAAGAGAGGCTTCATGTACAGTTGCATTGGCAGACAGGTTGCCAATGCAGGTGCTTAGCATTAGCATAATTTTGGCATGAAGGTTATGGTGACTGACTGACTGCACTCAAAAGGGGACAGCTAGTCTTTAGTAGTTTTGTGCTATTGGTGGTACATATATTTATGTCTTACAATTTCTAAGTAAAAAAGTAAATAAAATATCCATCCATCCTTTATCTAACCCTTATTCCTGTAAATAAAATATAAACAAATTAATTAACGAAATTTAAAGCACCCACGTTTTTTCACAAATGAACCCCCACACCACAACAAACCAAAAACAAGACTCTTGATTTGGACTCAGACCTCTTTGAATTTGGTCTTCACTTTTCCAGGACCTGACAAAGGAGGTCTTACAGCTTTACATCAGGCCAAGACTTGCTAGTTATAATACTAATGCTTGGATTTTGGATGTTACAGCTAATGGGTTGTTTGCCTGTTAGAGCTTAATATGGAATGCAATTTGTGTCTAATATTGTGTCAAACAGTGGTGTCAAACTCAAATATAAAGTGGGCTAAAATATAAAACTTGGACAAAGTCGTGGACAAACATTGATATTTATTGAAAAATGGACCCAAACAAGTTTAAACAATAGAGAACAAGCAAAGCTTAATACTATATAACATATAACTTACTATTGCACACATGCAAAATTTCAATGGCATTCAATGAAATAAAATTTAATAAAAATTTTTAATAATAAATTTATTTTTTAATAAAAAAAGATCTGATTTAACAGTAACATTTTTCCACAGGCTAATAATACATTTATAAATAAAATAACAATAATAAACCAATTGACTGATAATAATATCCTTCAATGAATGTGCAACCATTTAAGCCCATGCCTTGGACAAGCAAGAAAAAGCGCATAAAGACTTTAAACTTTAAATGTTGCTCAGGTTGCTACACACTGTTCTACTCTGTGTTCAAGGCAGATACCTGGCATCGCTTCTTAGTTCATCAATATCTGGGCTCAGGCTCTGAGATGAGGAAATCCACAGGACAGACCAAAGATGTTCATCTGTTAGACGACTCCTGTGAGATGTTTTGGTCATCTTCATGGAGGAGTGCAGTTGCTGCCGAACATGGAGAGCATCTAGGCAGTTTGTGTGCGGAGCTGAGGCATTGTATCAGGGACTAAATGTGGAAGCTGTGCAGCACCTACAGCATCATACTTTGACTTCAGCTGGTCACTACACTGGAATTTCAATCAGTTCCATTACTACTGAGACTACTGAGCACTTCAAACCTACATTTCTGGACATTAAAGTCAGCAAATTGCCAGGTAAATTTAGTGCAGAGTACACTGAGTTTTTCAGCAAACTGTGTACACGGGAACATGACGGTATAGATTTGTGTTTTAATTGTTTGGCAGCAGGTAAAATGGCCCAGGTTTCCTTGCAGCATCTGATTCTCCCACAGGCACAATTTAGTTTTAAAAGCCCTCACTGTAGCAAACATGTCTGTGATGATTCACAAACTCTCTCTCACTGAAGGCCAGGGCTGATTTTATGATCTCTGCTGCCACACTAAAACTAGCCTTTACAGCATCCTCACTTTGATATGGATTTTTTGAACATTGTTGTGAAACCAAACCAAGTTGGCTCCACATACAAGACAAACAGGTCTGTCTTTTACATATGTAAACAGATATTCTGCCTCCCACATGTCCAGAAAGCTCCTGTTTTCTGCCTTTCTTTTTTTGGGATGGATAGAACGGTGCCAGTAGTAGCAAGAGGTCGCTATGACTACTGTCAACCGAAGAGAAGGTATATATGGGTCCTGTACTGATTAACATGCCAAAACACTAGCAGAGCATTCTGGGATTTGTAGTATTAGTGGTACATGCGCTGTATAATACCAGCAGGCCAGCTCTAGTAGTCATTTGGCATAGCCTCACGGGCCAGGTATAATTGCATTGCGGGTCAAATTTGGCCCATGGGCCAGAGTTTGACACCTATGGTGTAGAAATTATTGCATTCTTGAACCATGTTACGTTTCCATTCATCAGTACAACAATACCCAGCATGTCTTAAGCAATTATAACATACAACCACAGAGAATCCTCTACTGACTGCTAGCTCAGCTACTGAGCTATAGGCTAAAAAATACACCTAGCATATGCCTTAATTCAACACCAAATGGATGTCAGATTAAAGAGAATGGAAGTCAGACTGTGCCAAGAAATCTAGTTGGTCAGGCTTTGCTAACTTTAACTTTTTGGAAGTTGTCCTCTGTCATTTCTGTCAGTAGGGAGGAATGTTCTCTCCATTGCTTTTAATGGTTTTAGGATGCCAACTAGTGCACATAGACACATACATACATGCACACTGAATCAATCAACTAGTCAACCAGTCAGTCAATCAACCAATCAATCTATCAGTCAACCAATTTATCAATCAATCAATCAATCAGTCAATCCAAATAGGCTACCTCTAAATCTTTGGCTGAGAATTAGTTGTAATCCTTTCAAAGTTTATCCGACTGTCAAGACATATCATCAGAAGAGTTATTAAACCACAAAGACTTGATTTAGAAACCACAGTTTCAACACTGTGCAATGTGAGGAGAAATATTTATGTAGTGATGGTGAAACTTTTCATTTTGTCCAGAGTGTCCCTTTAAGATGTAGCTAGTAGATGCTGGCTCTCGCATACCTGATTGCAGATAGTCACCAAGGAGTTCTTGCACAGAAGAAGGCTCTTTCAAAGAGAGCAGCAGGGGAACAACTTTGAAAGTGTGTGCTCAAGATCCTGTTAAGTTACTTTTGAATGTTCCTTCAGAGCTCTCCTTCGGAGACCAAGAACTCTAAGAAACATGCTTGCGATAGTAAACTTGCAAAGCAGCTTGCTTGATTAAAGTTCTCGCTACATGATGATGTGAGAACAGAGAAGGCTTTTGGGGGCACAACTAAGATAAAATATCATGAGAATAAAAAAGGTTTAGGGGGACAAGAAAGCCTGGAGAAGAGAGATGTCAGTGTAGAATCATGACCAAAGAACCATCCAAAATTACAATTAATGAAATTGTTCCTCACACATTCAATTCTAGTACAGCAAACCCTGTTCAGAGTATTCACTGTTTTTGCAGCTTCAGTCACCCCCACAAATTTGCAGGGACATTTTTTGGTACTGTCAAAAGAACACGAATAAAGCATGTCTTGGAATGGTGAAATACCATTATATTTTAAATTTGAAAGTAGCCAATCCAAAAGTGTTATTCATTTCTCTTTGTTGCTGATTATCTGCTGGTCGCTGTCATATCTCTGGCAGATTCCCGCTTCAGAACAGTTTGCTACATGGTGCTATATTGAGTGTTCTCCAATTTTTTTAAATATTTTTCTTGTATTTTTATTACTGTAAATTCAATTTACCATATAGCAATCAGAGGTTTTATTACAATTACAGTTGTAGGACAAACTGGGAAAAAAAGATGTTAGTTTGTTACTATTTTTCAGTTGAAAGTTTGCTAAAAATGCCTTTCTGGGATACATTACTTAAGGATTATGAATAATGAATGAATGACCTGAATTTAGACATTTTTGATTAAATTTCATAAACACAGACAATATAGTTTTACATAAATATACAATTTACAATAATATAACTGTCTGGTCTGGGACCTGTAGTGTTGGGTGGCCACAAGAGGTCACCCTTGAGAGAGGTATGTTTGTGAGGTTAAGGCTCTTATTTAAATGTTGGGAGTGGCCTCATTCCTGTGCCAGGGCTGGCCAGGAATGAGGACTTATTAGTATCAGGTATTTTGGGTTAAGTTTGGGTTATATATACCAAACTTTGGGTTCTTTGTTTTGTGGGTTCACTGTTGTGCAAGCTCCCTTTTATGTTGTTTTTTGTTATTGCAAACCCATCGGCCCTCGTACCTGTTTTTTGTTTGTTTTGATGAAAATAAAAGAAAACAAGAGTATTGAAGTCTGCTTGTGTGCCTCCTGCTTTTGTGAGAGACGATGGGGCGTGACCGATGAACCCACCAAACGATTAGACGCAGCAGCAAGGCCACTCACGCCAAGGGAATCCCAAATGCAGCACTCAAGTACGGCAACGAGTACCTGCTGAGAGAAGAGCTTTCCCTGGAGGACGAAGAGTGGCTGCTGAGAGAGCTCTCCCAGCTCTCTCAAGTGCTCATAGCCCGGGACATGGTTAGCTGGAGCCAAAACAGGCAATCAACCCGAAAAGCAAGGAGCGGGCCAAGGAGCCTGCTTGGAGCACACAGGCAATCCAGAGTAGAGAGCTATTTTGGACCTTCCGCTGGTTACGGGGACACCTCGATGGGATGAGGAGGAACTCGGCCAGGGGGATCCGTTCAGGAGTCCAGACGCGATGGTGGTCGTCTCTCCAGCTCTCAGCTACACTCCCGAACAACCAGAGCACGCATCTTCGAGGCGAGGAGGCTGGGTACCCTCACATCGAGACTGCTCATTCATGCATGGAAGAGGCGGATCACCAGCGACCTGTGCCCGCACCAGAGAGAAGACGGCTGCAGCCCCCCAAGCCTGTTTCCCGGTCGAAACCCCAGCTCACAGGCCTGAACCTATTAGCTTAGCTGTTAGCCCAAATAGCTTAGCCCTTAGCTCAGATAGCTTAGCTCTTAGCCAAGGTAGTTCTGCTTTTAGCCCAGGTAACTCTGCTCTTAGCCCAGGTAGCTCTGCTTTTAGCGCAGGTAGCTCTGCTTTTAGCCCAGGTAGCTCTGATATTAGCACAGGTACCTTAGCCATTACACCCGATAGGATAGCATGGGTTAGCTTGGGGGTAGGGCAGACTGCATACAGATTTTTTGGTTGCTGGGCTTCTTAGGAGAGCTTTTACGGCCTACGCCGGCCAAACAGCAATTCTGTAACCAGGGAGTTGCTAATGTAGAGTCAGTTAGCCCTGAAGCTGGGCCTGTAGAGTCAGTTAGCCCTGAAGCAAGGCCTGTAGAGTCAGTTGGTCTTAGAAAAGGGTCATTAGAGTCAGTTAGCCCTGGTGCAGGGCCTGTAGAGTCAGTTAGCCCTGAAGCAGGGCCTGTAGAGTCAGTTAGCCCTGAAGCAGGGCCTGTAGAGTCAGTTGGTCTTAGAAAAGGGTCATTAGAGGCAAATAGCCCTGCTGCAGGAACATGGACCAGAGCCAGACCTATAAACCAAAGCAGGTGGAGCTGCAGGGAGCTCAGTAGCCTTAGTAGGCCCAAAACAGGGGCTTATAAGTAGTGCTCAGGGGTTAGTAAATGGGAAAGAAGGTTCATGGCATCCGGGTGAGGTAGGGAGTCTTCCCCTGAAAATTTTAAGGGGGTGTACTGGGGATCTGCGGGGTTCCAGGAGAGCTCCAGTAAAGGCGCTCCCTGCAGAGGGTCTTCCGGGAGGAGGCCCTACCCACCTGGACAAGGGAGAGGCCCAAGAAAGGGGTTCTGTCCCTAAGAACAGAGAGGGGCTCCTGGTAAGGGGCTCTGCCCCTGAGGATAATGAGTGGCTCCCGGTAGGGAGTTCTGAGTGTGGGGACGAGGATTTGCAGGGAAGAGCATCCCATGAGACCCAACCGGGCCGCCCTGGCTATGCGGAGAGCGAGCCGTGTCACCCAGTAATACTCGGTCGGATGGGGCTCATGGGATGCTGATCTTTGCCTCCGCCCCCCCCTCCTCTGCCCGTGGGTGTCTTAGGGGTGGTGTTTGGGCACTCTGGTGGCATGCCATTGGAGGGGGGTACTGTCAGGTCTGGAACCAGTAGTGTTGGGTGGTACTTTTATGGTTTAGGGGTGGTACGTTTGTATGGTTAAGACTCTTGTTTAAATGTTGGGAGTGGCCTCATTCCTGTGCCAGGGCTGGCCAGGAATGAGGACTTATTAGTATCAGGTGTTTTGGATTAAATTTGGATTGTATATACCACACTTTGGGTTCTTTGTTTTGTGGGTTCACCGTTGCTCAAACTCCCTTTTATGTTGTGTTTTTCTATTGCAAACCCATCGGCCCTCATACCTGTTTTTTGTTTGTTTTGAATTTGTTAAATTTAAGTTTATGACCTAAAAATATTATTTGTAAGCACCTGTGGGCATACTAAAGGCTTATCTTATCTTAGTTTGGTGCCGTCTTTTTTAACGGAGACTTTATTTATCCCGTTTAATATTAAGTACCAGTACTAAAGTCTAATAATAGTTTCATGTTAGTAATGCATATAATAACTATATAACTATTGTATTGGAGCGCAATTATTTATCGACTGGGACAAAAGGAATGTGGCAATCATTATTGGTCAAGTGGGGCAATTGGGGGGTCATATTTGTTGAATGTAATTTATTGTTACATACATGGATCGCTAAAGATCGTATAACTGTGTGTCATTTGTGCATCATTTGTAAACATTTGTAAAGTTCTTTACCCGTTTGGCCTAAGTGTTCCCAATGTTCCGCAACATGCAGCCGCAGGAACTAGCAACAAACATTGCAGATGTCAAAAATTAAATTATTCACATCATATGCTAAAATTATATTTATTTGAATGTGTGTATCCTGTAATAAAGTTTTGCAGTTGAGGACCAGGGCCATTCGTAATGCTTCTGTGGAGTGCTGGACCCTCTAATGGCTTTTCCATGGTCTCATTGTCTGTAGGAACAGGAGTACAGAACAGATAAGAGCATCTCCACGAAACTCCATTCCTCCTCTCATTCAGCTGTCCTCTGTGTGTTTCAGACAAGCACAGACACTTTCAGCCTGGCTGCTCTTTATTACCCTGAATTCACAGCAGTCTTCAGCCAAGACTCCTTTTTGAATGAGACAGGGTACAGGGGAGCCAGTCAAAACAGAGGTCATTTACATACTTCAGTCTTAAAGGCTCAGTAACAATGGAAGGCTGTAATAATAGTCATGTGTGGCACAATTAGATAATTTTCCCATACGTTCACATGGTTACCAATCTGTACTCAAGTCAAGCTTCAGAGGAGAGGATACTGGCAGAATATATAGAGGTCTGTAAATGCAAATGACCTCATTTTTATATTATATTATATTGCTGATTTATACACTTTGTATATGTGCATGTGTGTATATGTATGCATATATATGTATATACGAGTGTGTACACATATAGATATATACATACATATCTTCATACATATATTTAATAGCATAAACATATATTCAAATAATACTTTTATACATTTGTTAACACAAAACATATTACGTATTCACACCGTAGATCCTACCTTCAGCACACCACCACTGGGTTCCTGAGACCCAGACCCAGAAACCCAAGTTTTTCCAGGGAGACTGTACCCTATAGTTCATGAATGAAAGTGACTTTGGATAAAAGTGTCGTAAATGTAAATTCAACCATGTAAACTGTATAAACTCATTATACATTACTTGTCATGACCAGTGATGGGAATAATGGCGCTATAAACGGCGTTACTAACGGCGATACTTTTTTTAGTAACGAGTAATCTAACGAATGACTGTTTCCCCGTTACACCGTCGATACCATTACTGACAAAAAAATGCGCATTACTACAACTGAGAACAGTGTAGCGGTTTTCATGCGAGCAGCGTCTCTCTCTTTCTCTGGTGTGTGTGTGTGTGTGGGGGGGGGGGGCAGGACACAACAAGTGGTGATGATTGCTGTGTCTGTAAACACATGGTGTAACTGAGAACGCGATGATTGGCTTAGGTTTGCCAATCAGAGGCAGAGTTGTGCAGGCGTTCACACACATTTGAATTTGATAGTTGTCTCTCAGGTTGTCCCACAACAACATTAAAATAGTGTAGATTAGTGTACAATGTTTTAGATTTATTTTATAGTTGTAATAAATTAGATTTTTTTTAAAGTAACACAATAGTTACTTTGCCTGGTAATTAGTTACTTTTATAATGATGTAACTATTTGTGAGAAGTAACTAGTAACTGTAACTAATTACTTTTTTAAAGGTACGAGCCCAACACTGGTCATGACAGCATATGACATCTGTCAGGACATGTATGTGGCAGGGTAATGTCAATGTAATGCAGTAGGGCAGTGGTTCCCAACCTTTTTTCCTTGAAGCCCCGCTTGCCTGTGTGCAAAACAAGCCAGGCACCCCCTCAACCCCAAGTCCTACCCACATAGACATACAAAGGACTTCTCATCAGAATACATGATCATAAACAATAAAACCATTTTTCCAGGCAGAACGCTGGGCGTGTGACCAAAACTAGACCCTGAATCTGATGATTATTTAAAACTCAACGTATGTGCCTTCCCAGTCACATTTACATGTTTTAACCATGTCTGTCTGGGAAGGGTGGAGGGTTGTCTGTCCAGTGCCCATCTGTTGATGCATGCATTCACATTCACACAGAATGGATGCACTGCATTCCCTACATTTCATTTATTATTCAATAAACTAGATGACTGTTATTGCTTGAAAAAACTCCAATGGGTATAGGTTGTCAACACGTACTAGGGTGAAATAACCATCAAAACTGACAAAAACAGCTTTTTGTGGGAATATAAAAAAAACCTTTAATTGTCATGGCAGACCTTATAATCTGTAATGTCATGACAATTTATATCACATGTCAATTTAATGTGCAAAATTAAACATTTTGATGACAGCACATGACAAATGCCATGATATGTATATGCATCAGGGTTTAAATAAAGTATGCATATGTAATATACGTATAGTGTGAGTGTAAGATTTAAGAACAATTACATTCACCAGTCTCTCTTAAACTTTTATAAATATCATGGTTATTATGATTATTGCATTAATACTTTTTTCAGTTTTTCATGGTCTCTTAGCGCAATGACTTTGAAATCTTAGCGCAATGACTTTGATGGTTATTTCATGACTTTGAAATACAGGGCAAAACAACAAAAACTGGAAGAAATATATAGAAATGCATAAAACAAAAGTAAGCAACCAGTTACACCTTAGATCACCCTAACCTGATGCATACTCTGGATAAAAGTGTCTGCTAAATGCCGTTAAACGTAAATGTAAAAATTTTGGCAACACTTCACTGAAGGCAAGCAAGATTTAATAGCTCCTATTATAGCCATTCATTTACAGCATTTATCAGACGCTTTTATCCAAAGTGACTTCCATTCCTTAACCACAGGGGACAGTCTCCCTGGAGCAACTTGGGGTTAAGGGTCTTGCTCAGGGACCCAGTGGTGGTGCTGAAGG
>JBBJLR010101590.1:0-10046 GCA_037577145.1 Brachypetersius gabonensis | reverse complement strand
TAAACAGAAGGTCAAAAAAATCGGATATAGGCAACAAATCAGAATTGAGCATCAAGGCCTGCAGTGTAAACGAGGCCATAAAGTGGCTATGCTGTAAAAATGTATTTTTATTTTATTTCTATTGGATTTGATCTGCTTCAGAGCAACAGCAGCAGATCACATCAGCAAGCTGTTGTTTTTGTTACACACCTTTATAAACGGGATTTATGGAGTATGATTAGTGAACAGTATTTCCCCCGTGTTCAATCTTAGTTACATTAAGCACTATTTTGGCCTTTTCTCTTGTTGGTTGTAATGAGTAGTCAATAAATCCCATCATTTTGGGAAAAATAATATGGGCTCTATAGCTGTTTGATGACCCCTGGATTAACTCCCCATTTTTAAACAAGTGTAAAAGGCTTTTAACACTAGCATTAACTTCTATGGGTTGACAGAGAGAGTGACAATGTTGTTCTAGAATTCGTGATGTTCTATAGTTCTGGAATTCCTTATATGAGTTCCGGACCCCTATATGTTCTACAGTTTTAGAACTTCTTATGTTTTGATTTTCAAAACTTTATTGATCCCATTTAAAAAATTATTTTCTTCATCACTTAGAGCCAGTGCATAAACACAGTGCCAGCATTTAATACTAGGGCTGGGAAAGTTAACGTTTTATTATTGCGTTAACGCATTATTTACTTAATGCCGACAATTATTTTATCGCGCGTTAACGCAGGTTTTTAAAATCCTTTTATTTTGAAAGTCTGTGCTTTCACCAAAGTAACGCGAGCAGCGGCGGACTGGGACTTTCTTTACCAGGTTGGATGTAGTCATCTCAGCCGCATCTTGGGCCTTTTTGCAGAACGCACAGATTGCCAGTCCTCCCCTGAACACCAAAGCTGGGCTATTTAATATGGAAAAAAGTAATGGGACATCTGACCCCTGCAAAATCCAGCCGACACGTACAGCGCTCCCATTACTTTTATCCATATAAGACGCCTGACCATTACACCAAATGTGACTTGAATACTGTCTCCGCCCACATGCTCTGCAGCTGCTATAATGGCTGCGCTCCCATGCTCTGGGAACTTGTTTTTCAATAACAATATAAAACGTGAACGAGAACACTGTGGTTAAAAATTCCCTTATTTGTTTTTTTACAGTGTTATTCCTTTTTTGCCATTAATAAACATAAATCTGCACAAAGCAAACATATTAGACTTCTCCTATGTTGATAAGAGTATTAAAAACAGTATAGTTAGTGGAGACTTAAATGTGCGATTAATCATGAGTTAACTATGGCAAACATGAGATTAATCGCGATTAAATATTTTAATCTACTGACAGCCCTATTTAATACATGACATTTAAGCATTACTTTGGGAATCTTTTATATTTTCCATACACATTTTGGCAAGACAAACCTCTTACGAAACCTCTTACTTTTCTGTTTCATTAAAAACATTTTTTGATTATTATTTTTATTTATTTTTAATGAGACAAACATTGCTTTTAATAAAAGTGTTTAGAACAATCAGAGCACTTTAGCTTAAACTGGAAATCGTTTACAATGTGAAGAGTAATGGACTTAGTACTGAACCCTGTGGGACCTTATTTGTAAAATTTCTATCAGTCTTCATTTGTGAATATCTACCAATTATTAAACAGATAATTTAGACTTAAAGCCACTAGCTTGTCGACCAACACATGAGGCTATGCTCATTAATGTTAAACCAACAAAGATTAAAAAAAAAAAATCTCATTAAAAAAAGCACTGGAATTCAAACATGTTCTTTAATGTATTCAGTGTTTCCCATTATGAGACAGCTATTGTAAAGGTTTTGTTCAGTGAAAGGATCTTGGAATATTGTTTGGAACAAGTAGTGAAATGTTTACTCTAGCCAACATATTACTTATTTTTCTACTGTGTTAAGCTCTTCTTTTTTCTATCTAACCTGGATTTTATACTTGATAAGGAAAGATAGGAAAGGTGATGCAATACAAAAACCAACTTGTCCACACTGAGCCTCAGCACTGTCAGGGTAACTCCATCAGGCCCTGCTGTTTTATTGATCTATTGAGTTTATTGAGTTTTTCCTGACCTGACCTCGCACCTTTCCCTCAGAAAAATCCACTCTTTTCTAGGCCATGTCTCCTTTCCCCTTACAAAGCTTATCAGATTTGGCAAGTCTATTGAACCTGTTAGCGTTTATTCCTCCGCAATCCCAAATGTCCTTTAAGCCCACAGGCTGTAATTCCCTTCATCCTCTGCCATATCATCATAGACTTTAGCTCTCATTTTAAGTTAGATTTAGTTATTGCCTTCACCACTTTCGGATTGCCCTTGGTGCTCTTTACAAAGTATACTTTACATAAAGTCATAGCAATTAAGGGCCGCTTTGTTAGTCAAGCTTGTGTTTTACAGTGTAGAGCAAAACCACAGGACAGTCTAAATGAAACCTTTATGGAAATCCTGTTAGTAGGTGGTATGGAAGTATTGTATTTAAAACCACTGTGACATCTTGCATCAAAAAGTGGACTGTAATAGCCTTTTATACGTTTTTGGTGTGCTGATGTGGGGTGATGAATTATTTCCATCAGTAGGAGAAAGCTAACCCTGTTTAAGTAATTTTCCTTTGAGATGCTTGAAGGCTGGGACTTGTGGCATAATCAGTTTTTGTGAGATCTGAACACAAACACATCTAGACGATTTGAACCCCTAAGGAATTGTATTCAAAAGGTGAGACAGCCTAAGAGCTAAACCAAGAGAAGAACCAAGAATCAGGATAAAAGTAATGCTAAGAATATGAAGGAAATGCATTGTAAGAAACAAAAACTTAAAACTTAAAAGCATGTAAGGGAGAGGCTTTGAGAGAATGTTTTTTTTTCTATGTTGTAAAGGAAAGGCCTACGTTTAGTGACTTTTACATTAAGTGATTAGTGGTAGTCAGTGGGAGACCAGTGGGCCCTTGTAGTCACACATGGACACAGCACAGCACACAGTGTGAACAGTGTGAAAGCGGGCAGTCAGAAACACAGCACATAGGGAGCAGTGTGTACTGCAGTGTGTACACACTGTACTGATGCAGGAAATGGAATGGTATTGATTTCAGTCATTGCTACAAACTGTAAATTCAAGCTAAGCAGAGGTACTAGGTGTGTAATGTTAGCCAAACTTCCAGTGCTGACCCATTGTTGACCTAAGCCTGCATACACACGACTGTTCCGCAGATATTTTTCTGGTTTTATACGACTCACTGCATTCTGTATTACCACAACTACACCAGTAGTCTTCAGGGATGAACGCTGTTACCCAGAGGGCTGCACTTCCAATCCCATATTAATGTAAACAGCCTTGAACCGGGCCACTTTGTGTGTGTGTGTCTGTGTATGTGTACGTGTGGCTCTGAAGCAGTGAGTGTATAACTGTGCCTGACTCCAGCTGTCTGCCTCACAAATGAGTGATGTAAAACATCCATCAGCCCAAACACACAGCAGCCCTGGCAACTGGTGGGCGGCTCAAAGCCTGCTAGAGCTCAGAGAGAACGCAGAAGAGCCTGAGAGAGAGAGAGAGAGAGAGAGAGAGAGAGAGAGAGAGAGAGAGAGAGAGAGAGAGAGAGAGAGAGAGAGAGAGTGTGTGCAGGTTTGTTTTTTATTCAGTTTCAGGCTGTGTAGTAATACCAGACAGAGTAAACTTTTACAGCACCAGCAAAAAATTCAATTTTTTCCTTTTCTGAATCCTAATAAATATAAATAATAATATCTGCATGCTTTTTTATTAATACACTGAAGAAAAAAACTATTAAATTTATAAGTAAATGATCACATAGTTACAGATAGTATATGAAAAAAAAACATTCTCTTAACCACTCAAAATGGGAAAGACAAGTGAACATGCCATTAAACCTGATGTGTGTTGATCTTCACAAATCAGGAAATGGCTTTAAGAGTATAGTTACTTGTCCATATCTACAGCCAGAGCAATTATTAAAAAGTTTAAAACAACTGGAACTGTGATGAACAGCGGACCCATGTTACTCTTGCGACCACACACAGTGAGGAGGATGGTGAGGGAGGTAAAAAAACATCTGCAAGTTTACTAGTGGAGAACTGTAGCAATGACTTGGGGTCTCCATAACAGCCATTAGGCACTATACACGTGCCAACAGGTTGTTTGGGAGGCCTGCCAGGAATAAAACTTTTCTGTACTACACTCACAAACTTAAATGTGTGGAGTTTGCTAAACGCTACTGGAACCATGTGCTTTAGTCAGATGAGACTAAGATTGAGCCTTTTGCCAACAACCGCTCCCCAAAACAATGGATGAATATGCAGAAAACCACCTCATGCCTCCTGTTCAGTCAAATCAATCTTCTTCCATGGCCATCTCAGTCCCCAGACCTAAATCCCATATAAAACTGTGCAGTGTGCTATATATGGTGTTGTACATATGGAACATGCATATGGTCCCACATTTTGACAAGATAAAAGATGCGTGTGTGTGCGAGAGAGAGGTTGGGGGTAGAGTTTTAATTATAAGACAGAAGCAAACACATTTGGGAGTGAAATGCTGCAGGATTGGTGAGAATCTGAGCCAGAAGCCCTGAGAGACCCTCATACTACAAATAAAAGCCCAGTATAACTCTCTCTCTCTCTCTCTCTCCAGGTCCTCTACTCAGCTGTGTGCTTCTTGACTTTCTCTCTCCTTTATTCTCATCCTCTCTCTCACTATCCTCGATGTAGTTCAGTACTTTAGTTTTAGCACAGCTATGAGGCTAATGTATCCAAAAAGTGATGGACCCACCAATTAGCACGGTGCTAAATCATGGCCAGTTATCACACACTCACCTCAGACCATGTGTAAAATTCTCAGTGTCTGTTAGCTCTTGTAACAAAATTAATAGTTAGTGTTCGTTTTTGAGCATGTTGAGCTTTCCACTGTGTTAGCATCTCACTTCACCCCCACTGTATTTCATGATGGCGGAAGTTCTTAATAGTGGTTGGGACAGGAAACTTGCACCATAGATTCAAACAGACACCTCTTCTGATTCAGTGCCTGGCACTCTACTGCTGAACCACTGAGGGGGCGCTAACTCACTGCCTCTTTCCAAGCCATTTATGGTTAAGGATGGCTGAATGTGGCGGCACGGTGGCGCAGGGGTTAGCGCTGTTGCCTCACAGCAAGAAGGTCCTGGGTTCGACTCCCAGGTTGGGCGCAGGGTCTTTCTGTGTGGAGTTTACATGTTCTCCACGTGACCGCGTGGGTTTCCTCCGGGGACTCTGTTTCCTCCCACCGGCAAAAACAGGCGTGCTTTGGGGAATAGGTGAAGTGAGCACTCTATATTGCCCGTAGGTGTGAGTGGTTGTCTGTCTCTATATGTGGCCCTGCGACGTGCTGGCGACTGTCCAGGGTGTACCCCGCCTTCGCCCATTACAGCTGGGATAGGCTCCAGCCCGCCCCCCCCCGACCCTGAATGCAGGAATAAGGGGTAGATAATGGATGGATGGATGGCTGAATGTGTAATCGCATTTACGGGCTGACTATTTTTAATTAAACCACAACAATCAGTGAGACATATAAGCCACCTTAGTTTTGGTCCACTTCAGCGTCTGCTTGTTTTGCTCCCCCTTTGTGTTTTTCCGCTTTTTGTCCATTTCCGGATTCATTATCCATGACCACGACTTTCTCGCCCATACAAATTTTGAAGCTGAATCGACCTTCAGCTTTTTCTATATATTTCAGAGCAGACCACCAAAAACAACTTTTTTTTAAACATTCAATTCTCGACCCTGAATACACACACACTACAATGAACATATCGGAACCATGGCAATATTTCAAGAATTTCAGCTATAAAAACACTAAAAAGAAGAGCTCTGTGATTGCTGATGCAGTTATATTAATGAAATAAATGTTGATTGATCGGTTTGTTAACGTTAACTGAAGCTTTTATCATTCACTGAAAGCATGTTCTTGTATCATCAGGGTGTGATAGCAGATCTATAAATGATGTAATTCGCATCTGAACACTGTTAATTTCATAGGTGCTTTTCTTATTTACGGCTGAGATGACGGAGGACTAATTTTCACACGTCCTTTTTCTGTGATACTCAAACGACGTGTGTGAAGCTCCTCTGAATATTCTGGGTCTCATATCTAAAACACTCCCTCACTTTACAGATAATGAACTGCAACATTTAGAGCAACATTTATTTCTATTAAATCTGATAATGTACATCGAAAACGACACAGTTCTAAATAATCTGCACCTACTGGATTAAAAAATATCACTTATTAAAATGTGTGCATGTAAAGACCTGGAGAGCGTCATTCTACTACTAAAAACACTATATACCATCAGAATAAGCACAAAAATGATAATTATGCACAACAGTCAGCAGTCAGAATTAGGTGTTTTCAGCAAATTCATGATTATGTTCGTTAGAGTAACTCAGTTAGAAGAACAGATTTCTTCTCTGTGATCTACATATAGAGGTGTTTGGTTCCTTCAGCATCTCCTGATTTTATTCAATAAAAGATTAACTTGATGAAGGAGAGACTGGGTGGTAACACTTGTTTCCTGGATAAGTTATGTGTGATTTTCTATAAGGTCAAAAACATTTGCACTGAATTCATTTTTATTTTTGTTTTTTTGTTTAGTGTTTTATATTGTTGTTGTTGTTGTTGTGCAGTTCAGTCTATTTTTATAACTTGGCCTTTTCTAAAAGCTCTTGATTTTTCAAAATAATCTTTTGGTTATCCCTTTGCTAAGTAGTTATTACAGTTATTATGGTTATTACAGTACTAATAATGAAATTAAAAAAATTAAATTAAATAACTACTTGCAACATTAAATGCAGTCACTAACTTTACCGCAAAAGTACGAAAAATTAACAATATTATTTGTTTTCTGTTCATTGAGACATTAACTTCTGACGAGTGTAAACAGCAGCTGTTTAAAAAGCTATTTAAAAAACGCATTACTAATCTTGTTTGAGACAGCATCCCCAATCCTGCTGCCTTCATCATTGCAACTAACGCTGATCAACACTGAGGTTTTTAATTTGTATTTATTTGTGTCTTTCTCTCCTTTCCAGATTCAGACAATACTGTCGCTATCTACTAATCTCACTTTCCTACTTTCACATGCTGTTACATCCCCTTTCTCTTTTGTCTTTCACTGTTTCTTTTTATCTCTTTTCCCTAAAAATACATAATTAAATTATTGGATTATTTAATTAGTTGCTTTCCTGTTTCACTGGCAGTAACACTGATCATTGAAGTTCCACTGGATCAGAACCTGATGTTAAATTTGATTTGCCTACAGTATTTGCTTTCTTATTGCCACATAGTAAAGTGATCACAGAAGTGATTAAGTCAGCCCAGATTGTTTGCAAGAACTAGCATGTCAGCCTAGATGCTTTATATGGCTTTATGTAGGTGGTTAAGGGAGCCCTGATGCTGTTTAAGGTTTTATAGGGGTGACTGATTCAGGCTTGTGGGTTTATAAGGCTTACTAAAGTCAGTTCAGGTGTTTTAGAAGGCTTTATAACCACACCAACACGTTAGTCAGTTTAGATGCTTTATAACATTGCCTTGCTTGATATGTACAACCATATAAAGCATTAGACTAACTTTACTATACAAATAAAGCCTTATAAATAACATTGACTTACTCTGTCATCTTTATGAAGCTTTATAAAGCATCAAGGCTGTTTTATTAGACTATGTAAAACCCTAGGTGGGTTTTCAGGGATGGGTGTTTTCAGGGATGATCAAGTCAGCCCTGACACATTATCCAGCAACAGAAAGAGTCAGCTTAGTTTTTTAGTACTTTATTATAACGATTAAGTCAGCTCAGATGTTTTTAAGGTGCTTCTTAAAGTTTAATGATAATGACTAAGTCAGCTCATATGCTTTTTAAGATTTTATAATGATGACTAAATCAGCTCAGAAGCTTTTTAAAGTTTTACGACATGACTAAAACAGCTTAAGTGCATTTTAAAATTTCATAAGATGTCTAATTCAGCTCAGTTGCTTTTTTAGTAACTGTAAATGATCGAGTCAGACTAGATGCTTTACAATGCTTTACAAAGATAATTAAGAGACCTTAGAAGCTCTATAAATATTTACGACACTTTATATGATCTATTAAAGGAGATCAGGACAGCCTTGATTATTTATAAGGTTTGATAATTGTGATGTTAGACCAAATGCTTTAAAATGGTTAAAAATATGTAATTAACTGTTTTGTTTTGGAATGATCGTCAAGTGTGATCCTTTATAGTGGTTTAGAAGGATAATTAAGGCTGCCCAGTTGCTTTAAGGTGGCTAAGTCAGTTTAGACCTTTTTGGCCATATTTGAGGGCCATATTTTTTGAATATTGATGTTTTCCCTCAGTTCAAAAAGAAGCAGTAGATCTATAGGAACAAAGTTTGCGAACTTGTACTCAAACACAAGAGTGTCTGGAGTACAGCTATTAAAAATATTTCAGGCCAATGTTAATGCATTTCTCTACAGTACTTCAAAGAAGAGTTGGTCTGTATGAGCCTACAGCCTTCCAGGGCTTTCATGATATTCCAGAATCATTATGGAATACAGGAGGATTGGAAATTGGATTTCCAAACTGTGTTTTTAAGCTGCAATCCTTCATCTGTGTGGAATCTTTAGGAATGCTGAGAAAGCAGGAATACTGCTGAACATACAGATTCTGAACTTTTAATCCATACCCTATTAATGTTCATAAGTATCAGACGGGATACTTTATGATTAGAATTTGATGCGAAATGACTGCCAAGCTGCAGTAAATGTAAAAACCGTCCCCATTTCAACCTAGAAAAAAAATTACTCCAGGTTGTAATAAGGGGTCCCACGTTATACTAAGAGCCTGTAATAACCGTGTAATTAAACATTAATAATACATGTAATAACAATGTAATGACTATAATAATCACATACACATGCATTATGATAGTGGATTTACACAAGTTTTAATTTCTGGACAAACAGCAGTTCACCTTATTATATGTGTGATTACATAAGAAAATATGCTGTTAATATAACTATATAACTAAAAACTGAAGTTGATACACGTTTGTAATTATGTGCTCTGCACTAATGAGGTTCACTACTGTTACCAGTAGCTACATAGTTGTTATATGTCTTATTAAAGTGTAATTACATGTAAATGGTATGACAATAATGGGATTAACCAGGTTTATTGGGTCCAAAGAAGTATGAAAGAAAGCAAAGTATAAAGAACTGCATTATTTTTCATAAAGTCAGCTGCTGTTCTTTTGCACGAAATTTAGAAATGCAAATATAACAATGCAAATGTTTCAACAGAAAGAAGAGTCAGTGGTGCAGATCCACACTTGTTCATATAGAATCAGAATCAGAAAGCTTTACTGATCCTAGAGGGAAGTGCTACTCATGTTACAACTGCACTGATACACAGACAAGAACAATATTAAATATAAAATTAAAGTATAAAAGTCAAATGAAAACTCTCTGTACAAAACACACTATGATACACATGCATACACACACACACACACACACACACGTTGTATATATATTGTAAATCTGGGTTTCTCAACCACTGGGCTGCAGACCACTGATTGGTCTCAAAGTCTTTTGATTGGGCCGCGAAATTAAAATCGAGGCAGGCCATTGGTCCACAGTTGGTTATTTATTATCATCTAATGTGGCCAAATGGGCATTGGCAACATGCAGTGATAGATAGTTGGGCCTTAATGTTGAAAAGGTTGAGAACCATTGCTGTAAATAAAATATAGATGTGCAGTTACAGTACAATTACTGCAGACATGTGAGTATGTGTGTGCTGTGTGTGTGAGCTCTGTGTGTGTGTGTGTTTGAGTGTGTTGCCATTAGGTCAGCCTCATTCTCAGAATCAGTGGAGATAATAACGCAGCTCCGCTCTTCCTTTTCTTTCTTCCTGTCTATTTGTAAACGTTTACTTTTGTCTGATTCTCTCTCTCTCTCTCTCTCTCTCTCTCTCTCTCTCTCTCTCTCTCTCTCTCTCTCTCTCTCTCTCTCTCT
>JBBJLR010101531.1:0-10048 GCA_037577145.1 Brachypetersius gabonensis | reverse complement strand
ACACACACACACACACACACACACACACACACACACACACACACACACACACACATATATATATATATATACATATCAAGCCAAAATAGATCTTTTGAAATACACAAAACACAGTGAAATAGCGATCATGGTTCAGCACAAAAACAAAAATAGAACACCACAAGACTACATAAGTGCAGACAGGATTAGACTTTTGAACGACAATGGTATCATGTCAGATCTAGCAGTGAAATTGGTAGGTATGCAAATAAAAATACTAAGTAGCAGAACAGAGCTTGTGTAGTACATGATAGGGGTAGTTACAGTGGCCTTTGGGTTGTAAGTTGCTTGTTTAAGGCAGATTAGGTAGTGTGTATATGAATTATGTTAGTAGATGGAAGTAGTTCAGTTCAGACTGAGCAGTCTGGCATGGCAAGAAACTGTTTTGCATTTTCGGACGGGAGGCCTGTATGCTATGGAACCTTTTGCCAGATGGGAAGAGGGAGAAGAGGGTGTGTGAGGGGCGTCTGGGGTCATCCACAATGTTAGTGTCGTTGCAGATGCAGTGTATGATGTAAATGTCTGTGTCAGTGGGGGAGAGACCCTGATGTGTTCTCACTATACTCTGTAGGATTTTTGACCCAAAACAAAAGAAACCATACTAAGCTGAGATGCAGCTAAAGCGAATGGTCTTTTAATTTACTCTGGAGAATGAGGTGAGGATTTTAGGGGGGTGGGGGGTCATGGCACACACCTCTTGTGATGTCTCTTCTTCCAGCCAACAGCATCGGGTGATGCAGCTGTCTGTGTGCTTGGTCCCTGCAGCAAGCCAAGGGGGACGTTTCTTGTTTATATTCTTATTGAAGCATAGTCTGGTAGTCATGGACATGTGTATCAGCCGTTCTGATATCCATGTGAATGAAGGTTTGGTGTGAAAGTTGATAGAAAACCTCACTTCTGCACCATCATCTTGATTGATTCGGAATTAAAGTTTCAGCAATGACTACTTTTTGGCACAAAAAAATGGCTAATGGAGGTCCAATTACACATATCAGCCTTAAAGGGAAATCATTTAGTAGATGTAGAGAGGTTGAAAATTATACTACTGAAATGATATTTTGTTTGGTTTTTGAAACAGAAAAATGACAAATTTCAATTATGAAATTTCTTGTATCATGAATACAGTAATTGTGTAGGATATGGGCCCTTTGTCCCATGCAATGTTGACTTGATACTACTAAATTTGTTGCATTCTGTTGTCTTGTTGCTTACAAACTTTATGACCCTAGCATAAGCAGTCAGTAGGTGTTCCTACTACCATGTTGAGTGCAACATTTGCCTGGACAGCAGAAGTGTTCACACAGGGAGGCCAGTACAGAGCAGTTTGTCCAATTCTCCCTCAAGTGATTGTTAACCTTTAGGTCTGCATCAGGTTAGGTTTGCTAATAATAAATCCGTTTGAACAAACATGTGTGAGCACTCAGTTGTTTCACAGTATAAATAATACTGATCAAAGATGCTGAGGACAACAAAAGGAAGCATGCCCTTAAGGGGTTGAATTAATTGGCTCTGATCTGAATCAAACACACTGATATTTTGAACCACAGTATTCCTTTAATTTTTAGATTTCTATTATAACCACCTTCTTATCACAGTATGGCAGAACCAAACGAATGGCTTGCGGTCTTTGTTGAAAAGTAAGCAACTTCTGTTAAATTTTGTCAACTTTTTGTGAATGTCCTATTTAGTTTGAGGTGTGACTGTACAATATTCCTTGGGAAATCAAAATCAAAGTCAGTGAGCCTATTTGAAGAAAATCTTGGCTGTTGGAACAAAACATTACCAAAAAATAACTCTGCAGAAGAAAGAAAAATATTCTGAGGGTAAAATAGGGAGATGCTTTTCTAAGCTACTTTAGATCATTTCTATTTAGACACATGAGCATGTAAAATCGGAGCATGTAAAATACGCTTTCATTTTATTGGTGATTGCACTGTGATATTTTCTTCTTTAAGAGCAGAATCTGGATGGGTGGACACTAATCCTTTTTAACCAATAAAAGCTGATTGATGGGCATTCCAAGTGTTTTCTTCTTCAAATATGTAATTTGTGAGATAAATATAGTTTTTAGATCATTCTTTACATATCAGTGTCTTGCTCTGAAGGGCTAACTGCTCTGTTGTTTCTCATCAAATTGTGGATAGAAAAGAAAGATTTGAACTGACCTTTGGACACTTGATCATTTTCATTATGTAATGAGACCCATCACTGTCACTGCAAGAGCCATCCTGTTGGGTTTTATAATGAAACAGTCTGGTTCACTGTTGGCATCAGGCCGGTTTCAGATTCAGAACGTGATGGTATGGTTTGTCATGTCCTCTCACATCACTATAAGCAGCATCATGCAACTGTAAACAAGGAAGAGCCAGATTAGCAATTCGCCTGAGCTATCCTACTAAACTGTGCTTGTGCTATTGCTAAAATATGACCTTGAACAGGAAATGCGAAGGTTAACATTAGAGCTGCTTTTCTTTTGTCATGCGACCAGAGAGAACAAATAAGTTTTGATTTACACAAATAATAATATTTCTTATATCTTTGCAACAGTGGTAGCTGTCAGAGTGAGTAAAGGGATAATTGTCCTGGTAAACAGTGATTCTCCACCGCCCACAGATCGAGCCTCTTTTCCATAATGTTGTATAAAGACAGTAGAGCCCTGCAGTTGTATTATCAAGGTAAATCCCTCTCCCCCATGCCACTAGCATTGTGGTGATATCTTTATCCAGCCCACTCAGTTGCGCACACTAGCCCATCCCCTACTCCACTCCCTTCAGTTGTACTCGCACTCTATCTCCCTGGTCGACAACAAAGACTTTAAGGAACGTCGAGCAACATCCTTCAAAATCTTTCAGATTTCTGCTTTGGCAGCTGCACTTTCTCATTGAAACATGGTCCCTCTAGTGCTATCCATAATTCATGTACTAAATGATAAAGAACCCTCTTGGTGGTAAATAGCAGATGCGGGCTACGTCTCGGCTTCTATTCCGCATGCTAATGACCAGATACAAATAGCTAGCGGTGCGGCGTGGCCGTGGCTGCTGAACCTGCTATAGGAGAGTCTAGGATTAAACAGTGCCCTCCAAGGCTGATCAATGACATCCTGCCTGCCATGAGGATGATGGGAGTATTTCTGGTGTAAAGCAGAGATTGCGCTTTCTAGGCCTGTTCAAACACAGGTATCAGTGTGTGTGTGTCCGTGTCTGTGTGTGTGTGGAAGCAAGCTGTTTGATCACTTGTGCTGCCGTGCATGACGAGGCGTACCCACAAAAAATGCGCATCAGGTTTCACTTCACAGGCAGCGTGTGCTTAGGCCTGCTGACAGCGCGGCCTGATTCAGTAACTTTGTCCAGGTGTAATCTATCTTAATCACATAAGAAAAAGAAAAAAAAACCAAACAAATGTAACTAAGCAACAGATTGTTATTAGGAGCACACAAACACGGAATGTCAACCGCTGGTCCATATAATTCGGACTTGCCGCGTGCGGTAATCATCCCTTTCTCTGCTTCCTGTCTTGACTGCACGATGGCTTATTGAATGTTAAATGTTTTATATCCTCTGCTCACATTATTAAATCACCAGCGACAAGCCCGCGCCTGAATAACACTTAGCAGTCCTCGGTTTGCCATTTAATGTGTAATAAGAATAAAAGACAGACATGGGCTGACTTCTGATTTGGGTAATCCTCTTGATCTGAATCGTCTTTCTTCTTCTTCTCCTTCTTCTTTTCAGAAGGCTGTTCTCCACAGTTTCTGCTCCCCAGCCTATTTGAATGTGCACAGGGATTAAGACGGTGAGATTCGAGGCCTGCGCTGTTTACCCCTTCTTCAGACAGCACGGCAAAATGCCTCCTTCTTTTTACACTGCGAGGGCGGAGGCGTTTGCTTGCTCAATGTGTTCGGATTTCATGGATATTACCTCAGTTTTTTTTTCTTCGTAAAGACCTTCTGAATTAAACAGTGACTTAGAGGGCACAACTTCTCAGATGCACTGCGACTGAGAAAAAGGAGGTGACATCCATTTTAGAATATTAATTAGAGAAAAAAGGCAAAAAATATTCAGATGCTCACCTAGGGCACCTTATATGGAAATTGTAGCACAAAAACAGTGCCTACGTAATGGGACGACTAAAAATTAGCCTCTGATTCATCAACACCTTGACGTATTATGCATAGCGAAGTTCGTTTGACGGGTTAGATGAGGTAACGTGCCTCGGCTCCTCAGGCATTGTTCGCTATTCAAAATGTCCAGAACCTACACTGGTCTGAAAAGTTTCTTTGGGTACTGTTTTGTTAAAAGACATTCTGAAAGTACCACTCTGCCAAAAATGGGTTTTAAAAAATACATAACAATGTAGAACAATGTTGCTGTTATTAGGCAGCAAATATTTAACTGTGTTATGTAACCGCTCTCTGCCAGGTAGCTTTTAGAGGCTTTTAGAGGCCTGACATCACCATGGTGAACAAGACTTCTCTAAAATGATGCGTTTCTCATCAAACCACTCAGAATTACTTTGTTTACTGTTTAATTATTTCCAAAATGTGTTCAGTCGAATGGAATTAGGACTTTGTTGTGTGTGCAATGTGCAAATAAAGCTCTAATCAATCACTGAATGTACTGTGAACATCCTGATGTGATCACAAATGTTCTCTGAGTGCTTGGATGAATCAGTGGCTGTCCAATGTCTCAGCGGTTTTAAAACATTAAAAGTTAGATTGCAATCACAACAGGTAACAGTATAACGTAGCATGATGATCATGCATAACTTACCAACACTGTGAACTACAGCTTTAATTCTCTCTTGTTAAAAACACAATTTGAATATCAGAATGTAACTGTTTTTCACATCATCGTTCACTATTGTACATAAGTAATTTAATCTCGCCCTTCAATAAATGTGCTTTCGTGTCACCGAAATCGATTAGAGATAGCAGCCTTCACAATGTATGGTCATTTCTCCGTATTTCTGTATATTTGTGAAACTGGAAATAATGGCATAGTGAAGGCCCTCTGGATGCATTCACCACATCTGCTTGCAAGGTTAGGGCCTGGAGATCCATTTGACTCCTTTCTAGGTGATAAATAGTATTGATTTTATAATTGCAATAGGCTGCAGAAGTAATAAATTCTGGTTATGTGTGTAACAATTGTAAACATTCCTCTTCTCAATGCATGGGTTTGTGTTTAATACCACTGGCACTCTTTCATTGTACCAATTTCACTTTGAAACATTTGAAGAGGAGACATCCGGCTTGGCACACTTCGCAGCAGTCCCTTGTTGTTTTCATCTTGTTACTGTGCTCCTTTCTCATGTAGTGGCAATTATAGCAAGCTGGACTAATTACTCCTATTAGCAGTGTGTGGAGAGAGTCAAGGACACCTTCGTTTGTGGCTATATCCCATCTTTGTTAGGGCCAGAATCTATAGTTTCTCTTGAATCTTTCATGTTGACCTCCATATTATGCTAAGGGGTAGTAGGAGTGTAGTGCAAAGTGAACAATTCAGGTTGAACTGGGTCAATCCTGTTTAAAGCAGCAGGTTGGCATGCTGGTGAACGGACAACAGGTCTGGATTGAACTGGACCTGAATGCCACAAGTCAATGAGACACAGGTAAGACCAGGAAGGCAGTAGGGGTGGGGGGGGCATGTCACAGGTGAGCAGGTTGTGACATTTTGGTGGTCATGACGTGATCTGGTTCCGGCAGCTCACAACCCCACTTGTGTTCTAACCCAGTTACGGGCAACTGCTGCCTAAAGCTCAAGCACAGATTGTTGCTCCTGATCCTGTTGTTTGGTGGATTACGGATTTTCAGTTACTCTTCCAACTAAATTTACCTCTATGGACACTTAGTGGTACCAACTCTGTTAGCCGTAGATGGCCAATCATGTCAATAATCTTGTTCGTGAAGGTCTTTTGTTATTTATCCCCATAAAGTTTCTAATTCCTTTCTCTCCGGGTCAACCTAAGGAGGTCTTTCGAGTTTTGGTTCCTCCAGCTGAGGGAGTTTTTCCTCACCTCTGTCGCATTTGGCTTATTCACTAGCAGCATGAAATTTATTCTCAGAGGTGCCACTAGCGTCCTAGGACTCGAACCCATGACCTTCTGATCACAGGGGCGACTCCCTAACCACTAGGAAACCAGCTGCCACACAAAAGTTATGAAAGCAGCCATGTCTTAAACAATACGTGTGTCTGCCCGGTTTTTAAGGCAAATATTGCTTGATATCCAAAATGACCAGTAAATAAAGAAGGTATTGATAATGTTAAAGTAGTGGATCATGCAATTACTTCAATGTTCCTAATCTCTCTGACTAAATTATACCTAATTATGCAGATTTTTTTAACGAGTAAAATTCTCATTTAATTAAGAATGCTTGGGTGACTTGAAAACAGACAGAAATATCTTTTTTAATCTTTTTTTGGTTTGTGTGTCCTAAACAATACATTTAGAGACTTGGACGTGTCCTATTTGACTAAATATACAACCAGAGCGGCTGGGGGGCGATCTGGAGCTTCTGTGCACAGGATGCTGAGTGAACAAGCAGACACATTCAGAATGGAATGCAGATCACTAAGTGCTTACTAATGATTTGTTTCCTTAGAGCTGCTTTCATACTGAATGTGAAAAGCTTTGAATTCAAACATGCTATTTTTAATCAGATGCAGGATCATCTAAAGTTCATATATTTTCAACTTTTCAAACAAAACTCAGCACAGCCAGTAGGAGAACAATAACTGTGTATTATCATTACACCCAGTTAAGTATGAGAATTCAAAACCTTTCAGAAAAACTATTGAAAGTGTGGAAGCACTCTTTGAGGTTTCAATCCGAATTTCCAGAATTTCTGTACAATTCAGTTGAGATGTAAACAAAATCAAACCAAAACAAAATTTAATTTAATGTGAAGTGGTGCATTATTGAGAAACTTACCAACTCAAATTTCTTTTACATTGGTGGTGAACCAGGGGTCAGGATGTCTGCAACCCAAATATATCAGTTTTATTTACTACTAAGCGAAATACATTTTAACATTGTCTCAAAACTGAACAATTAATAACGTCTCAGGCTTTCGGTTGTGTATTCATTACAATTTAATGAAGTTCATTTTTGTGAGGTAGCTCTTTGAGGTGTAATACTCTAATGGAGTAACGGAGCATTTCACATCAAACTACTTGGAAGTTAATATATAAAAAAAGTAGTTATTGCTATTGTTGTGGTTATGACTATTGATGTGTTTTGTGATCAAGTATTGACAGGCCATTGGGAAAAAACATTTTGGACCATTTCTATTGGTCTGTTCACCTTTAAAACATGGTCCACCTTTGTTAGCGCCTTTGTTTTTTTTATTTGAATATCAGCAAGCAGCTCAGTGTTGCACCAATGACTGGCAGCAAGGTTTTACTTTCATCCACTCAATACCTGAAATTCATTGGATTCTCTCAGAATGGTGGGTAAGACTAAAACCTCTCATTTTATGCAACATAGGAAGTCCTGTTTTTGTTTGACGCCCTCCATTTCATGCTTGGCGGTTTTGAATTGTTTTCTTTGGAGAGTGGTTTTGCTCTAGGATGTTGTCAGACTGATGTCAAGTAAAACTAACTCCCTTCCATTCGATTGCGTGTTTTTTCTTTGGCTTGAAGCGGTCTTTCTTGTCTGTGTGTATGATAATTAAATGTGAGCTTGCCTCATTTGCCGCTTCATTTTAATGTTACTGATTCGAGGAATCAACAATTTTCTTTCTTTGAAGTTCCGTGAGACAGACATGGTTCTGAGTGAAATAGCATACCAGCACTTGCACTGGGAATTTACACCCCTTGCTTTACACACACATCCACAACCCTTTCTATAGGATGTCTTAAGTTCATATTCGTTCATTAAGAATTTTTGTCTTTTTCAAATTATCAAGTCATAGACATAAGCATAGCTTTCCGCCTTATCTGCTCAGCCAGTCCTGGACAGAGGCAGAGTGAGGCCCAGTTCAGAAGTGGTAGTGGGCAGAAAGCATGAGAAAAGTAAACACTAATTTTCAGGTTTCAGTGTAAAACATATTTTATCAGCTACTCTTGGCTCTTTCCCATTTACGACATTAAAGAGGCAGGTAGGGCCTGTGGCTCAGTCAAAGAGCAGGCAGCAGTCATGATTTCAGAGAGGGCAGAGCAAAAGAAAAAGATTTCAGAGAAGTCAAAGCCTTTTTGACTTCAGTAAAAGAGTTCTTAGTATGGCTGAGGCTTTGTATTTTAGCAAAAACGGAAAGTGAAGTCACACATTAATTACTTTAAAACTTACTCCTGAAAGAAGTATTATTCCTGAAAAAAAAATGTTGGTATTTCTGTTTGTTTGTTTTGTTTTTACACTTGCTGTATGAGGGGTGTGTGTGTTTGTGTGTGTTTGTGTGTGTTTGTGTGTGTTTGTGTGTGTTTGTGTGTGTTTGTGTGTGTTTGTGTGAGTGTGTGTGCGTCTGTGTGAAGAACTCTTTCAAGGGTTAATTGACCTTCACATAACAAAGATTCTTGTAAATTTGTACATAACATAGACAGGTACATAAACCTTTGTGCAAATTCTTTAAGAACTTGATACTCAAAGTACAATTTTTGATACTTTTTAGTCAAATTTGACATGCTGATTCAGAAAATCACATTCAGTTTTTTCCTACTGTCAATGGTTCTAGATAAACTAAATTCTATGCACATTATAAGGTTGTTGTAATACTACTATTATTTTCATATTCACTGATGCGTGAGAGTTGACACCCCTGTGATCTACATGTACAACAAAAAACAACATATTATTATGCAAAAAGTTATAAGTATAATAAAAGACCTTGTCAGCCAAGCTGCCAAGTTTAGTTTCTAAAAATGCAGTTTCTAACTAAACCCTCGAAGCTACATGAAAGTAAACGTTACAACTGAACTCTGCGCACTGAGATTGTATAAGAAACACTACAAAATGTAATGAAACAAATTTTTGTTGCCTGGAGTAATTTCCCAAGTACAACACTCTGAAAGCAAAGGCATATACTGTAGGCACTGCCTTTGGCCTTGACTGCAAAACCCAGTACCAATATCAGTAACAGCACTGCACACCTCCTCAAGTATTGTTGTATAAATACTGCAACACTACAGTGATCTCTAAATTCTTACTGTTAATTACATCTAATGCACTAACTGTTACAACATGCACTACATATATTTTGTGATATAAAATCCCTTTAAAGATCTAAAGGCCCCTGAACAATTTATATGAACTTACATGAATGAAAATTATATTCCCTTTAACTCTACAGCAAGATGATAAATAAATAAATAATTAATAATCAAAAAAACATCCATGATGTCATTTGCTTGTCTCAGTTAACCCAATACAATGCAGACTGATATGTATTGCCATAAACTGAGCAACACAACACTTCCATGTTTCCTAAAGCAGTTCAAGAAGCATTCACTAACTTACTGAATGGAAACAGGGTAGTGTACTGCAGGCAGGCAATGCAGCATTTTACTGTATTTTTGTTCAGCCACCCCAGTAGCAAAATCAAAACATTAAGCAAAGCAATGTTTACTTCATATACAAATAACTGTTGGACATGCTCTTACAATTAAACGTAAATGAAAAATAAAATAATCAAACTAAGATATCTCTTGAAAAGTTTAAAGGATTCTATATTTGCCAGGGTTGATGCATTCCAATTTCTTGCTCTAGGCCAGTGGTTCCTAACCTGGGGTCCGGGCTCCCCTTAGGGGGGCGCTAGAGATCGCAGGGGATGCGCACAATTTTGTCTGCACTGAGATTACCCCAATTATATTTGTTTAAAATTACATTAAAAATGTAAAGAATAACTTGTTTATTGTTATTGATGGTTATTGACATGATGTGCAAGTGAAGACTTCCCTGTTTAAGTAAGCTGCTGATACATCTCTGAAAGTCTGTCTTTATTCCTTATGTAAGGTGTGTGTGTGTGTGTGTGTGTGTGTGTGTGTGTGTGTGTGTGTGTGTGTGTGTGTGTGTGTGT
>JBBJLR010101500.1:0-10049 GCA_037577145.1 Brachypetersius gabonensis | reverse complement strand
CATCCACACCTGCTGCCAGTCGCACTCACATTCACTCACCTCCTGTCCAGAGCCCTAACTAGAATTCAGGAGAATTGATTCTCCTCAAATGAGTCGAAGGTTCACCATACGTCACAACCTGCACGCTGCGGATTCTGTGGAACTGCATCATTAGTTGTAAAGGGGCGTGTTCAAAATAACAGCAGTGTGGAGCTCAATTAGTGATGGTCATTCATTCTTTGAAAATACTGGGGGCCAATGACTGCCCTTATTTAAGGAAGGAAGGCAGTAAATACTGTAACTGGTGGTAATAGAGCTTTTCTCTCTGAAATTCTGAGGAAAACTGGTCGTTCCAGACAGCGTTCAGAAGAACAGCGTCCTTGACTCAAAAGTTGATTGAGAGGAAAACATGTACATAAGTGCAGAAAATGACAGACTGCTCAGTTAAAATGATTGAAAATGCTTTAAAATGGCAAACAAAACCTGAAAGACAGGGAAGAAAACGAAAAACTACCTTTCGAATGGATCGGAGAACAGCCTAAATGGCAAAGACTCTCAAAACCCCAAACACTCAAACACTGAACTCAGGCCACAGTTCACTGTGAAGCATCATATATTTGGTTTGGAATAGAATGTGTAGGTTTCCCAATGCATTTGTGTGTTTGGAAATGAAAGCTATTATAAGGATTTTGAGCTTTATTCACTTTTTAAAACACTTCTATCATTTTACACATAACTGTAAATACAGAGTGTTCAATTAAAGTGGCTTAAAGTGGTAGAAGAGTATCAGGTGGCATTAACCAAAGGTTAATGTTGTGATAAGACATATAAAAACTGAAATGTTTTGCAGAAGCTGATTTTGAGATTCCAGAACTTCCGGAGTCTTCTCTGTCATTCCCTCAGAGGAGCTTGTCTGACAGTGTCTTTCCTTCCTCTCCGCCTGCTGCAAAAACTCACAGGTAATCTGCTCTTATGCTAAGACTGCTGAGGCAGCTTACAGTAAAGTGAACTACGTAGCTTTGATTTATAAAAATGGTTAAGGCTTATAAATCTGGAAAAAGTTTAGTGTCCTTTGCCATACATTTATATGATACACACATTTTGACAATTAAAAATGTTTTTCTTTTCTTTCTTATCCAGCACAACTTCATCTAACAGATTTGGGTCAGCAGTATTTGTTAAGACCAGCCCACAGAATTGTGATTCAACAGTGTGGGAGAGTAACAGTCCTGCTCCAGTTAGTCAGTCATCTGCTCACGGCCCGAGTTCAAAACCAGGCCCCTTTCAGAATCAACCTCAGGCCTACCCTCCGGCTCAAGCCCAGCCTCAGTCTGGAGTTCAGCTGAATATACCTAGTGCTGCAGAGGCCGGCTCAAGACTGCCTCCTCGTTCCTCTGAGCTGACCCTGAAGATAACCACTCCATTTAAACGTATGATTTAAATTAGTGCTTCTGTTCCCAATCCTGGCCCTGTATTACTCCATCCCTTTCATCTGATTGCCCTCTCCGCTCGGACACAGCTGCTTCGAGTTTAAAGAAAGAATAGTTCATCAGAGCAGGGGAGGTGTGCTCCAGGGCTAGGTTTGGAAATCACGGCAATAACAGTAATGCTTACATTTTGTGCTGCTATTGATCCTAAATTATTTCTTTTCTTTATATTTTACAGCAAGGAGGTCTTTCATTCAGTCCAGGCCACATAGAGAATCTACACTTATAACCCCTGACAAACCCATGGTCCCCACTGCTTCCTTGAGCCATGTTGGAATTCCTCCGACACCAGTGCCAAGAAGCTTTCCATCAGTCCTGCCAACAGTTCCTGAAGCTCAGGCTCCACCTGTGGAAAAGGCTCAGGCTCCACCTGCCTCTTCAGCTGCACTGCCTGAAGGAGGGTTGCAGAAAAAGGTCCCTGGCAGGAGGCCTAGAGTCCCACCTCCATTACCGCCCCAACAGCTGCCCAAGGAGCTCTCATCCTCAGCCCAGTAAGTTAAGTTGCATCCAGCTGCAGACCTGGAGCGTAGCTTGCAGTTTCAGGAAATAATGTGGCTGCAGACTTGTGTTAGTATAAAACTTAATGTGTCAGTATAACATTTAGGTGTTTGTGTTGTGCTAGTAGAACATTCCAGTGGCTAGCTGGCTGTTTGGTCAACTTCTACTTACGATAGCTTGAACCTTTTATCAGAATTTTATCAAAATGGTCAAGTTTATGATAATTAACATTTGGCTGGGATAGCAATAAAATTTGATAAAAAATAAACTAGCACAAATGTACCTTTTTTATACAGTGGGGGAAATAAACGTGTAATAAAGTGGAATGACAGGAAAAGGTACTGGCCATGCTAACTGAAATGTATTCAAACTTGGGGGAAAAGCTTTTGTTTATAATGACAGATTCAAGACACTTATATGAAGAAAGAAATCACTTGCAGCTCAGGAGTAATTTTGACTCATTCTTATATACAAACGTCTTTCAGTCGTATTGTGAACCACGATCTTTAGTTCCTTTTACAAATTTTCAATTAGATCTGAATCAGGAGACTGACTGAGTCAACTAACAACTGTCCTGCTGGAAGATCCCCCCATGTCTCATCCTCTTCATCGTGGGGGTTGGCAGAAAGTTGATTTCAAGAATCTTTCAGATATGTAAGTCTGCCAAACCCAAGAGATGAGAAACAGCCCCAAACCATGATGCTTCCACCTACAAACACTGTTGTTATGGTTTTCTGGTGATGTGCTGTGCCATCCCTCCTTAAACACTGTGTGAAGTATGAAAGCTTTGTTCAGTTTTGGTCTTGTCTGACTAGGCATGAGCAGTTAATTTGAAAAGAGCTTCACCATCCTTTCTTCCGTAGTAGTGGTGAACATGCATAGAGACCTTTTCTCTTTAAGACAGAAAAAACCTGCCTCCAAGACTTTCTGAAGTGTGTGGTCCCTATAAGGCTACTATTCTGACACTCCTTCTGACTCTCTAAATGTTGCTTACTGGAAGACACAGGATGTAGAATTACTTTCTAACTACTTCAGTTTCAGCTGGTTCTCTGCCTTCCTTGCCTTGATGTAAAGTAACCCGTCATTTTCCAAGAGCTCTCCCGTATAGAGAAAAACTGCGTTGTTGTAAAAAATGCCTGAAAATGCCTATTTTTATAGTGTAAACCCTAAATACACCCCAAAATATGCTCCCAGAACACTTAAATTTCATTTTAAACTCAGTGTAATACATTACTTTAAAAAAAATATAGAGATAAACCCATACTGTACTGTACAGTTTACACGGAACTCCTGCAGTGCTAGAATAGAAATGCTGATGTTACCGCTGTACAGACTGCACTGTACTTTGTTTTGTATAAGCAGGGAAAATACAGTAATAATTGTATGTAAAAAAAACATATTGCCAAGGAAAAAGTAAAAATAATAACAAGAATATTTGCAGTTTCTGTGTTATTGTGGAGATTTCCGCATATAACCATCAGTTCGGTTCTCAGAAAAAATTCGCGACTCCTGATTCTCGTAAAACTGGGGTTTACTGTTTTTTCCTGTTATTTCACTTTATCACACATTACTATGATAATGTCTTTAGATCTTTAGATTTGTACGTTCCCTCATTTGAAGAAAAATGTTTACAGGTCTACTGGTAGAAGCTGTTTTGAGAACTGGAAATTTCAGGGGAAGCCTTTTTTCAAAAATCAGATGGCGAAGATGGTTTGCAGATGGATGAAGTCTAGCTCAAAGAGGCCCATTTACATTATGTCCCTCTATATTTAAATTAAGTTGACCTTTTTGAAGACACCTACTGGCATCAATGATTCTGAAATTCTTTTGTTTCTGATTTTTTTTAGTCTTTAAATTTGCCTTTAAGTATTTTATATATTGGTCTATTATACAGCTTTATGAGGCTCACCTCTGTGGATGCATGTCACCATCCCTCACTTAGTTTGCTTTCATCCTTGTGTGCTTCACAGTGATTGCTGATTTTTCAACTGTAGGAAGACATTTATAAGTGTATATGTAAATAGTATTTTCGCTCTAGTTTTCTGTTGTCTTTATTTTTCATTAAAGAACATAATTCGCTTTGTTTATAAGGGTACATTAAAATCATCCAATGCTCAGCAGCACATCTGAATATTTGCAATATATGTGTTCATCATAATAAAGAAAATGGAAGACATACAAATACCATTTCGGCCGTCATTATCTACTGCTTTGGTGTGACAAACAAATACTGTATAAAGATTAATTCATGACATGAGTGTTTATACATTCGTATGTTATTTAATGATGCAAATATTTATTGCTTAATAAACTAGTGAGAAACTGAAAAAAATCCAAAACATTTTTTTCCCAAATACGACTGTGAGCTGCAAAAAAAAAAGGTTATTAATAAAAAAGATAAAACTGCTGCCTTTTAGGTCTTTTTAAAATGTATAAATTACATAGGCAAGTACAGCCATGTAGTCTAAATGAAGAATAATAATAAATGTATAATAAACCACTAAAAACACCAACAGTACAGGAGTAAAATCTATATAAGTTATCATTGAGGTGTAGCTTATATTGTTCAGGTTATTTTTATAATAAAAAAAAAGACATTTATCTTAAATACCTTGTGCTAGATACCTGTGATACCGTAACGTAGCTTAGCCTTGATACTGGAACATTTTTAAAAGTAACTTTTCATTGACTGGCAAACAGAAAAGTTTCTTATATCGGGTCTCTTTGGTAGAAGGCAGCCTTCCCTGTGTTTGGGCCTCAAAGGGAAATCTACACACATTCTACAGATAAAAAAACATCTAGCACAGATTCCAACATCCACTACACTCTCTCACATCCAATTATTCCCTCTTCATCACCTCATTTACATTTTCAACTATATATGAGTTGCGTTGAATTTAGTAATTTAAATTCAGAGATAAGTACAAAAATGAATTTGCTTCTAGAAATAAAAAATGTCCATCACATCTGCCAGACACTCATTTTATTCATGGTCCAGAGGTAGGCAGATATAGCACTGGATGTAGCGCTTAAGGGCTCTTATATAATATCCACGCAAGAGATTGAGTCCCAGTCTACTGTGTGAAGGGCAGCGGTATAATCAACCAAATTATAGGTTTAGACCGGAGTTTATTTCATTTGCCAAAATACAACATCGACTTTTTTCTTTCTCAAGGGAAAAATCTGTAGTGCCTTTTCTCCCACAGACATGATATAATGGACAGATTCTCTAGTTTACTGAAGACCATCATGCAAATTCATTTTTTGTACTTTTACACATTCATTAGACTCTCATTAGATTCTGTCCACTTTTCTGATACAATGCAATAAAATGAATAAAAGAGATTTTTGGTAGGTGCGGGCGAAGTGGTCTTTAGTCTAGACTTTGATCTCCTCTTCATCAGTGTAAGCGTAAGGCTCTCTCTTCTGAGAGCAACCTAAGTCTGTGTTCCTGCGCGTTCCGCTGCCACAGTAATGCACATCTGCAGCCTTCTGAAACCTCTCAGCCTCGACGCCACACTCCTCCGCAGTGTAGGACCGCACCAGGTCACCGGGCTCTGCCATAGGCTTTTTGGGAGTTTTGCAGTTCATTAAATGTCCACCCCCCCATTCTATACCATATAAGTGGCTCCGGCCCTCAGAATCCTCTCTCAAAAGAGAATCCACTAAAGAGGTTCTGGCATCCAGGTCCATTCCAGATTTGCCACTGTCCAACACAAATGACGCCTCGGGCTCATGCTCCACTTCAGAGACTTTGTTGGTTTCCTGGTGGGCACCAGAACAGTCAATCATGGCGAGAACCTCGGACATGAGGGAGGGCCCAAGGTCCACAGTGAAGGAGGTGATGGAGTCCGACAGGCTGACCATCTCAGAGTGAGTGAGGGACAGGGCAGCCATGTCCGAGAGGTGGATTTGACCAGAGCGGTCTGAGGTTGAAGCACCATGAAGTGGACGGTCAGTGTGGCACAGTCTGGGCAGTGTCACAAAACCAGACTCCACACCTGCAAAGAAGTGGAGAAAACAACAGGAATGTTAAACTGTGAATAAAAAACTTTATTAAACCATCTTTCGTCTAAAGCATTCCCATTTTGTCTTCTGATTGGACGGGTTCATGAGATACGAAAAGTTACTGGAAAGTTTGAAAAAATTGAGATTATTAAACAAGATTATTCAAATTTGCTGGAAAGTTATTCCTCTCCATCCGGCCTTATATGAATATTTAATGCCACTCCAACTAGCTCTAGAAAATGCTCCCCTTGCAGTTTTATTTCCCTTTTACCAACAGATGGCAGTGAAGAACAAGAGTGTGTTCAGGACTTTAAACTTTTTTCCAGCCCCAACAGTTTGTCTGCCAAAAGCAGCTTTACCCAAAACAGAAATTTACCATTTACTTTATCGGTTTACTACCATGCATCACGTGCACAAATAAATGTATGGAACTCAAATGTTTCAAGGCTTAACGTGATGAAGGAACACACCACACGGCACAGCAACATGTGAACAGTGTGAAATTCTTTCTCTGCATTTAACCCATTCCCAAAGTGAAGTAGGGGGCGAGGACAGTACCTTGCTCTAGTACCTCAGTGCTGCCACTAGAACTCCAGGGATTCAAATCCACATCCTTCTGATCCCTGGGGCAAATCACTAACTACTAGGCCACCAGCAAAATAGCAGCTCCTCAGTCTTTTCCTAGTGCTTAGGCCGTTCAGCCTGCGATCAGGAAGTCGTGGGTTCGATTTCCAGGATTGTTAAGCACCTCTGAGGTACGCTAAGCAAGATAAGATCCACACACATCACCGAAATCATCCAACACTTGCCTGAATCTGTTTGAGAGTGCTTGAGCACAGACCTGCTTGTGTAATTTTCACCATCTGTTTGTGTGTGTAGAAATTATATGTATGTTCCTGGACATTCATGCATTCATACACTGATATAGAGAATAGAAACTACATGTTATTTGCCATTAAGCAGAAAAGTCTGTATTTCCTGTGCCACTGTAAAAATGCTAATGCCACCAGTGTGGTGTTTGGTATAGTCTCACCATAAGAGTACGAAGAGTCTTCAGGTGGTTTGGGTGTACTGGGAAACAGTACTTTGACGGGCCAACCGTTGGGTGTTTCCACATCCAGGCGAGGGAGGGAGACTGCATTCTTTATGATGGGGGAAATGGGTGGAGGAGGGGGAGAAAGGTCTTTTGACTGCCCTTGCGGCCTGTCTGGGTTTTTGCGGACATGGCGCAGGGTTCGAGAGAAAAAGCTTTCGCTTTTCTCCGAGGCAGTGATGGAGTCTCCATCTCCACTATTCCCTGCACCGCCGTGGTTGCTGAGGAACGAAGTGTCTCCGAACACATCGCCGCCACGGCCAACGTGCATGGTGTGGCGAAAGTCACCCAGCGGTGGGCTAATCATATCTGGGGTCAAATCGCCCTTGAACCGGCGCTTCCCTGATGAGTGAGACACCAGGCCCTTCAGTCCAGAGAGTTTGCCCAAGTTCATGACTACAAAGTTTCCTGAGCTGACCCACAAAATTACCCAAAAAAAGCCAAAAAATCTGACGTCCTACTCTTCTAACAAAAACTCATATCTCATATTCCTGCGGAATGTAGATTTTCTCCTATGCAGTGAAAAGAATCTGGCCTAATCTAGACAGAAAATGATCCACACATTACTATTCATGCAAAACTATGCATTGCTCAGAGCTCCCTTAGAGCAAAACTGAAAAACTGCAGCTGAGCGAAATGTTCCTCAGAGTGTTCTTTTTGCAGGGGATTACACTCATAGACTTTCTGCCGAGCCTCGCTTTACTACCTTCTAAAAATATTCTCATGAAATAAACACATGCTGGCCTCCCTTGGCTCTCATTTGCTGTTATTTCACATTGGAACTGTCATTGCTGCTTAATCATTTTAATGAAGTAGCATGCATTTACAGGCTTGTGTGCTTTATGAGATTTCCAGTGGGACTGACCTCCCTCACGTTAGTTTGAGTTATTGCAGCACTCCAGTGTGATTATATCAGCTTCCAGCAGACTTTTAATTTGGTCTTGTCCGTGCTCCAGTTCCTTGCCTTTTTGTTTAAACTATCTCTTGTTTTAAAGTGGACTAAGTTGTTGTTCTGCTTCACAGCAGTAGGTCTCAAGCCCTTATATGGAAAGCAGTTTAGCTGAAATGTTCTTTTTGGCCTGAAGTACTTCAACAAACCCTCTGTTTGCAATGACCTATGTTTAATTCAACACTGTGTTGATAGAGACTTATGTTGGTGTCCCCTGATAAAAACTCCACCCACAAACGTGTGTGAGCACTGAACACAAGCACAACATCAAGTGCTTCACTATTCAAGAAAAATAAGAAATGCCTTAAGTGTCTAATTAGCTGAACTGTGCACTAAAGAGTCGACTCAGAGTCGTGCTGTTGTGTGGAATCCTTGAGGTAGCGAATCCAAGGGACACAGGTTTGCTATTTTATCCCAGCGTCCAAATGCTGTGTCCTGGCCAGAAGACCCTTCTCCATGCTGAAGGTTTCCAAAATCCAGGTGAAAAAATAAATACGGTAAAGAAGTTTAGTAATCTTTTCAACAGTCTGTCTCAAGGAGCAACAGACCAGATACTTAAGGACTGGTTGAGTCCTGAATTAATCCCTAATTGCCCATCTCCTCTCGTCCCTCTCTTCAATCCCCTCTGTCTCCATCAGTGTGCCCTGAGAGTTAATGTCCCTGAGGGGAAAAGATCACATTATCAGTCAAAAGATCACATTATCAGTCCGACCACATGTGCAAGAATGTTAAAGCAATACGTTGCCAAAAAATCTAATTTCCCACTTACGACAAATCTAGTTATTGCACTGAAGTTACCTAAATAATAATGTTTCCTGAAAAACACATCACCTGTCATTGAAATAGACTGGCTTATGTGAAAAATGTATGCCACACTGTTACTGTGTGTAGCATAACTAATAAAAACTAAAGCTAATAAAGCTAAATTTTGTGTGTCCTTTTTTAAACATCGGCCTCATTACATGTTCACAATTATTTTATCTATCTTTATAGTATGCATGTGATGTAATGCAATGTTTTTATTTGGCAGCATATTTTTTGGACAGGTCATGTTAAATAGTATGTATGACTTTCTTATTTTAGCTAATCACAATTATCTTCCACAGTTGTTAGCTTTCATAATCATATGTTTGGACATTGTCATCTGTTGGATTGAAGCAAATATGTATAAATAAAAGTTAAATGCAGTAAAGCATAATCCAAATTTCACTGTTTCAGTAATTCGCCTAATAAATAAATGTTTGTGGAAAATGCAGATACCATTTCTTTTTTTGGCAATATAGAATTTTTCATCCATTTTAGTGTTAAATTCTTATGAAAAATATAGTTGACTAATTTTGTAACATATGTATTAACGCAAATTCAGCAACAGTTTCATACAATATAACAGTGTACATTGTACCGTCCAGAGAACACAAAGAAAGTGCGTCTTGGGATGGTGAAATACCGCTGTACTCAGAGGTGGGAGGTTTGAAAGTAGCCAATCTGAGAGCGCTATTAATTTCTCCTCATTGCTGATTGGCTGCTGCTTTGTGATGCAGTCTCTGTCTAGCATTCCTGCATCATTACAGCTTCCTGTGCGGAGCTCTCGCATGTTTCATAGAGTGTTCTTGTGTTTGTTGTTTTCTTCTTCTTCAAGCCCTATATTTTTATTACTGAAAATGTAATTAATTTACTACTGTATTTACCTGCTTATACAAAAGAAAACAACAACACACACCACAGAAAATGTGCGTGCAGGAATTACAGTACATTATATTACAGGGCTAACATCTGTATTTTACATTCTAGCACTGTGGGAGACAGCAGTTCAGTGTACACTGTACAGTATGGATACTGGTTCACCTTTACATTTTTAAATGAAAAATGACAAGCACTGAAATCCATTAAAGAGGCCCCTTGTAGTCACACGTGAGCACAGCACACCACACCACAGCACAGCACAACACAGCACAGGACAGCACACCACAGCTGAGCACTGAACAGCACAGCACAGCACACCACACCGCAGCACAGCGCAGCACAGCACAGCACA
>JBBJLR010101478.1:0-10050 GCA_037577145.1 Brachypetersius gabonensis | reverse complement strand
TGTGTGTGTGTGTGTGTGTGTGTGTGTGTGTGTGTGTGTGTGTGTGTGTGTGTGTGTGTGTGTGTGTGTTTGCATGTGCTCAGTCCAATAAAGTACAAACAGGGCACAGGCTTATGAAACTGGCATAAGAAGCCCCTGAATGCCAGCAAGTTTGTCAGATCAGATGGTAACATGCATGTGTGTGTTTGTGTGTGTGTGTGTTTGAAATTGTGTGTGTATTGACCTGAGAGGTGTCCACTGGTGTGGGTATAAAGGAGGCCTGGGACAGGAACTGTGTGTTGCCCAGCAGGTCTCTCACTCCATCCGTGTCCCTCTTGTACTCCTTCACTGGCTCTACCCGCATCTTCTCTTTGGGCAGTAGTGCCTCATGGCATGGTGCATAACCTGATGGCGGCAGGAACTTGAAGTCTCCATGGCGACCGCCTAAAAGAAAGCGTACCCTGTCGAACACAAGAGGGTAGAGTTTGGATTAAAATTAGAGCACAATTTGACTAGGTTACAGTACATCAACGATACACAAGCTGCTGTCAGAGAGGCTGTCCTCTTTATTCCTTAACTATTATTTTATAATCCATCTTTAAATAGCGTCCACTGCATTAACAACTCAAACTGTATTTATATGGGGCCTTTTTATGTCCCGTTATACAGTATCTTTTGTACTCTCAACTTTAAAAGTACAAGCAACATGACACAACGTAAAACACTAAATAAACTGTATTTATGTAACACAAAATAAGTACATTAAAAAAGATTAAGAATGTTATTAAAGTTTTTTCTGCTTGATGTCACCAACAAAAAAACCTTTCAAAACCACTTAAACAACAAAGGGTTAAACCATACACTCCTTTGCATGTTAGTAAGACAAACAAACAAAAATCAAGCACTTTTATCATGGATTCACCAGACCCATACGATGCATTGTTATGAATACTGACTGTCAGGTCCTTTCTGAGCTAGACACAAACAGAAGCTAGTCATGCTGTCCTTAACTTCAGAGCTCTTGTGTAGTTCATGCCTTAACAGGTCAGTCATGGCTCTCTAATTTTTACTGTTCTGACTGTGTGTATGTAATTGAATTTTTCTCAATATTCTAAATTATGATTAAATATATTTAGTATGTTCAAATTCAAATAATGATTTACAATGACTTAATCCTAAAACATGTCTACCGTCTCAAAGAGTAGTAAATGATTCTTACATGTTTGCCATTGCCTGCGCTTTCAAATCTTGTGTTTCTTTTTATGGGCATTTGCATAAAACTTTTTTAAAAGGTTTTTGAATCTTTTGAATCAAAAAAACTTTGATTCTACGTGATATAGAAACACCAAACAGCATGACTCCTCAAGCTCTACAGGAAGTTCTATATAAGGAGTTGTTTTTCTGTAAGATGACAATTTATCATTTTCGGCATGAATCCGTGCTGCTTGCATTCTAAGGGTTAATGTCCATTCTCTAAAAGAATTCAAAGTATTGAAAAACCTTATTCAAATTGTACTTGATTAACAATACAAATCAATATTGTTTTAATAGTTATATGATAAGTGGTAACAGTACAGGTCTGTTTTGCCAAGATGTAGCGGTAAAACCAAAGTATGCAGCCTGCAAATGGAATGAAGAAAAAGAGAAAAAACAGACTATGAGAGCCCACTACAGCTCAAAATTCACTTCAGCATAGATGTCTGTCAAGCTCGTAGTCATAGCAACCACCCACTCGCCTACTCGCTTGCCTGTGCACCCACAGACTTGTATACAGATAATATTGCATAGAAAGGAACATACTTGACCCCAGCAGAGAAGCTGGCAACAGGGAAGAAGAGGCCGTCTGTATTGAAGTTTTCGAACATGCCCTGCACAGGTTGACCATTGATCCTGAAGGAGATGCTGGGAACGCCCAAGTCCAGGCAGCAGCTGACCACATCATCAGACGTGAGTATGTGCTGATTAACTGAGGCCACTGTCCGTGAAATTCGCCCTGCAGCACAAACACAAACGTTTCCACTGTCTGAAACCATCAAGGAGGACAAAAAAGGGCTCACAATGGTAACTTTTGCATTTATATCCCTTAAATGGTGCAGTTTTTATCAGCAATTTTTAAGCACAGAGTAATGCAATTACATTTACCCCCAACCGCGTTTTGGACATGGCATTCCAGACTTTTGACCACAGCCTTGTTTTTTGTAATTCAAATCATTATTTACACTGAGACCCATTTATTACATTTAAAGGTTATAAACAGTCAAAGTTTATTTTTTTCACTGATCATTATCACTACAATTAAACAATATTCATGCTCTAATCAGCACCTTGATAGGCCACACCTGTGAGGTGGGATGGATTATCTGGGTATAAGAGAAGTGCTCACTAACACAGATTAGACAGATTTATGAACAGTATTTGAGAGTAATGGGTCTTTTGTGTCTGTAGAAAATGTTTCAGATCTTTAAGTTCAGCTCATGAAAAATGAGAGCATTTATATTTTTTGCATTTATATTTTTGTTCACTATATGTTGAACAGATATTACTAAAATCCATTTTCAGATTATGTGTACATAAACAAAAACAATATAAAAAGATTATATATTTAAACTTTAGAATGCACTGAACATGGTTTGTTTGTTTAAAACCAAAACTAATTCAGCTTATTACTTTTTCATGTGCAGATTTAGGTATTTTTGCGTAGGAAAAACATAATGGTAGGCAGAGCATAGGTCCCCAAACACCTGATCTAAAAGATCTCAGTGTTTTTATTTTCAAAACATACCTGACCACAAATGTAGTCCATCAAAACCGTAAGAGTAGAGGTCATCCCCGACGCCGTTCCCACCCCAGCCCTCTCCACCTCCTGGGTAGGGGGCATAGCCTTTGGTGGAGGCCCACCCAACCCGCAGGTGGGAAGGTTCGCTGGTCATGAAGTGTTCCACCTGGTCAATCATCAGTTCAAAGTACCACTTCTTATACTGAGCTGAGCCGTCTCTCACGCCCAAAAATATGTTGGGTCTCATGCTGTAGGTAAGGCAGAGGTAACAGAACAGTCACTTCCCAGACGTTGTAAGTCATTTTCTGAATGTGTATCATTTTCAGGTTGATGTGTGTGTATGTATATATATATATATATATACAGTAACTCCCAGCTGTGGTTTCACAGTGGTTACGTTCCAAGAGGTCCCGCGTATAGTAAAAAAACGCGATGAGGGCTACAATGAGGTAAAAAATAGAGGAAAAAAGTGCTTCCAGGTCGGCTACAGCCTGCCCTGAGTCCCCTTGTGTGAAAACATCCAGAAAAAATATAAAAAAGGCGAAGAATATTTGCAGTTTCCATGTTATTGCGGGGATTTCCGCGTAAAACTATGAGTTCTCCAAAAAATTCTGTGTGACTGAATCTGCATTAAACTGGGGGGTTACCAATACTTTTGTCCCACAACTTTCCGAGTTGCATATCGCAGTGGGGAAAGCACTCAGACACTTCAAACTCCACAGTTTGGTAGATCTCCAGGAGACCCGAGAAAATCAGGTTTCATTCTCCGAAAACTCATTACCTCGCCGCTGTGTCCAATGCTTTTGTCCCGCAACCTGTCTCGGCAGGGAATTAAAATTTTCTTTAAGCGTAATGCATTAAACTGAGTTTAAAAAGAGGTCTGGGCGCTTATTTGGGGCTTACACTATAAAAGCAGGCTTTTTTTTCACTATACGCGGATGCTCATTGGAACTATGCCAGCTGCTATGGGCAAAGGTGGGGTACACCCTGGACTGCAATGGAGACCTCAGCAACAAGGGCAGGCTCCAGTTTCTAAGAAGTGACCATGGATTTTCTGAGAATGTGCACACTTCATTGCTCTGATGGCTCAGGACAGGTTTGCCCTTGCTATTTTATTTATCACCTGACCTGAAGGCAGATCATGGGATTTCAGTACTCACACCTCCACAGTCGTCTACGGCTTTGGTTTGTCATAGTAGGGTGCAGCTAGTCACCAGCGCTGTGTACTCCTGACTCCCTAAACACCTGCTGGTCAGTGTGCTCAATCCTGAACAGTCCTGAAGAGCAGATTTCCATCTGCTTCAGAACAGGCTTGGCCTGTCTAACAAACGGCCTGTATGCTGGAACCCAAGGTGGGGGCGGGACTAAAAATAGAATGTGCCAACAGTTTTTGTGTAAACACAGTTCAGCACATTCACCCCCTCAAACTGATGGAATTTAGGGAGAATTGATGACCATAGTGACAATAAGCAGTCTGTCTGGAGGAGGGTTTTGTCGCTCACTGATGTCTTTATAAGGTTCGGACAGCGGGTTATTAGCCTTGGTGCTGTGTGGAACGTACACCACGACTACGAGTACAGTCGTGAATTCCTGCAGTGAATAGAATGGTCTACTTTTAACAGACACAAATTCCAGCAGCAGTAAGAAGTAACTACAGACCAGTACAGTATTCATATACCAGTTAGTGTTGATATAAACACACAGAGACGTACTTCTGTCCATGTGAAATACTAACAGGCCATCCACTTTATTCTTGTCTCTGGAATGCTATTGCTGAGCCATGAGTCTCCATGAAAACACAGCAGTCTCTGAACTCACTCTGGGTAATTAGCTGGAGTTGGATGTAGGCCAGTTTATTGTCCAGGGAGCAAACACGATGGAACACGATGGACAGGATGGTTGGCTAGCTAGCAACAGGTTTTAGTCTAGCACTTCTGCTTGGCCCGTATATAAGGTGGGTATAACAACTTGCATAACTATAATACATATTTACAAACAGTATGTCACACATCCAGCACTAGGTAAAGGGGCTGCTTACCTTTGTACATCATTCACCAGTCGTGTCTGGAGCAACAGGTCTCTCTTTGGAAGCAGGTGATCACAGATGAGGTTCTGATTGGCTCTCACAGCAACTCCATTACAAACACAGAGAGAACAAAGCACATCTAGGATCTAATGACAAACAAAAAGAAGGTGCAAAATTATTTTATATTGTTTTCAAATAATTTTATATTAGTTTGAAAAAATAACAAAAACATCAAACTAATCCAAATCCTATATTTACTAGTTCCTCAGCTTGCTTATCCTCTATCAGAAAGGTTTTTATCACGTTTAGAGCAGGGGTGTCAAACTTTCGCCACAGACCCAATGGGTCTAAACTTAAATTCTCGCAGACCAGACCAAAAAAAAAATTCCGGCATTTGCAAAAATGTTTACATAAATAGATTTGGAAATAGTGATCAACATTTTGTTAACCACTGTAGAGTCACTTTTCAAAGCTCCCAATAAGGTCAAAAAGAAATCACAAAAACTAAATTGCATGAAACATCACAGTTGTGAGGTGCACTTTAGACCTCCTTATCTTTAAAGCTTTCGTGCAAAATAGTGCCCCTGTGAGGAGAGAAGGGAAACTAACCTTGTGGTTGCGACCATGTTTGTACAGCAGCGAGATGATGGACTTGATATGCCCTCTCTGAATGATATTGAGTGCCTCTGGGCTCTCAATAAGGATGCAGTGCAGGACCTCCAGAATCCCTATAGTACGGAAGCAGACATTAGAGAACACTGCAACAGAAGCAGCAGAAACAGAAGAGATCACTCTAGTGGGTCAAGCTTCAAAGCAAATTACATGTGTGTAAGACTTACGAACTGAAAAGGTACAAAAATCAAATCTACTATCCTGACACGTCTTTATAGTAATGACATGATAAGCACAAACATTTGTTTTAAAATGTATGCGTTTCCGTTGGTACATTATAACTGTCTTACCAGAGGATGACTCCAATCTCTCCAGCTTACTGACCAACCAGTCCAGGTTTTGAGAGAATTGTGTACAGTTGTTCCTGTTCCCCCGGATCAGGGCAGCTAAAAATGGAAACAAAAACATATTTAAAAATCTAGAAACTTAGCTAGTACTTTCAAAATATACACACATTCACTAGAAAAGAAAATAATTCAAGTCAGATTGTTAATGTAAAGCCTATTCACAAACACAGTAATACTGTCAGTAGTAGTACTGCAGTACTGAGCAAGCACTTTCAGTAATGCCCCAGTTTTACGCTGATCAGGACTCGCGGATCCAGTCAAACGCAGATTTTTTATTAGAACCAAACTGATCGTTTTACACGGAAATCTCCAGAACAGCGTGGAAACTGCAAACATGCTTTTCGTGGCAATATGGGTTTTTATTTTACTCATTTTAATTCTAAATTATTAAAAATATAGAGCTTACAAATAACATAAATAGTAATCGAGCTAAATTCCCAGTTACTGGCTGCTGCCCTTGCCGTTCTGCGGCGCACCGTCCCTCTCTCGCTCTCTCTTTCTTTCTGTCTGTCTCTCTCTCTCTCTCTCTTCCTCTCTCTCTCTCTCCCTCTCTCTATCTTCCTCTCCCTCTCTCTCCCTTTCTCTCTCTCTCTCTCTCTCTCTTTCTGTCTCTCTCCCTCTCTTTCTCTCTTTCTCTCTCTCTCTCTCTCTCTCCCTCTCTCTATCAGACCCCCCCCCCCCACTGTCCCGCGGCATCTCTGTGTGGCATCTCGGCCCCCTGTATACATTTTCGTTAAGGGTAATGTATTAAACTGAATTTAATTTGAAATTAAAGTGTTTTAAATTCAGTGATTGTTTCTTAGAACCTATAATTTTGGTAAAAACCACAGCAAATTCATGGAAACAGCAGATACAATATTTTATTATGTGGCAATATATAATTCTTCATGTATTTTAGTGCCAGTTATTAATACAATACAACTCGCTGCCGGACGAACAGTAAATTATTGAACTGTAAAAAATTATTGGTGATTACTCCTACATTTTACTGTATTTTTATTACTAAATTTGTTTTTACCAAAACACAATAATATAGTTTTTCACTATACGCAGGTGCTCTTGGAATGAAAATTGGGAAATTACTGTACTTTTGTGACGTCTGGGCCTTGTCCACCATGCCCACTTGTCCTTGTGCTGGGTTGCTAAGCACCGCCCCCAAACGAGGGGTCACAGCTTTTTTCAAGGCATTATATATATTTTCATACATTTAAGTGCTAAATTCAGTCACATTTTCATCTAAAAACAACTATAAATGTTTTAGCACTGTGGAGAGAATCACAAAGAAAGTGTGTCTTGGGATGGTGAAATGCCGCTGTACACAGAGGTGGAAGGTTTGAAAGAAGCCAATCCGAGAACACTATTTATTTCTCCTTGCTGCTGATGGGCTGCTGCCCTTTGAAACAGTGGCAGTCCAGAATTTCCCCCATGGAGCGTATCGAGTGTTTTGTTCTTTATAAAGTCCAGTATTTTTATTACTGTTAATTAAATTAATTTATGACTGTATTTACCCTGCTTAGAAAACAACATGAATTACTGTAACCCTGCATGAGTTCTGTGTAAACTGTAGAGTACAAATATGGGTTTTCCTTTACATTTTCTTTCAGGGTAATGTATTAAGCTGCGTTTAAAATGAAATGAAAGTGTTTTGCGAGCATATTTGGGGACATATTTAGGGTTTAGAATCAGAATCAGAAAGCTTTATGTATCCCGGAGGAAATTATGTGGTGACTGCCATAACACACAGACACAGAGACATAAGATACCAGAATAATGTAAAATAAAAAGTAAGATAAAATACCATAATAATAAAATTTAAAATAAAATAAGTCTAACAGAAGTGTAAATAAAATCTATATAAAAATATAAATAAAATATACTACAGCCCAACACTGGTACTTTCTCAACACAAATGCAATTTCAGTTAAATGTAATTTCAACAGAGGTCTTTGTTGTAGCAGTGTTGACATTTTTGTTTGCAGCAGCTTGTGCAGTATTTTATCATTCACACTGTTTATTAAGTTCATTCATAGTGAGTGATTTAAATTTATACTAATTTGCTGTTTTTAGGGACAAATATTTTATATGTGGGTCCTGGTTCTCCGGGTTATTTTATTGGTTATTTTATATTCATTGCCTCGCTAAATGATATGCTAATAATCCTGCTTCTCTTTAAATGTCAAATTTCTCAAGGACATAAGTGTCATCTTCAGACAGCTCAGCTTTCATGTATATTAATCACTATATATTTTAAGAAGAAGGTCCTCACACAGGTAGGGGGTTGCTGGAGATTTAGATTTCAGCCAAACGGACAGGGTCACCTAGCTCTGGCAGATGGTGAAGAGAGGACACAAGATGCATCCCAAATTCAGTTAAGACTAAATTGATGCAGGAGCGTCTGTGTGTGTGTGTGTGTGTGTGCGTGTGTGTGCGCGTACATGTGCGTGTGCTGAGGTCTGAACACTGCAGCCGCAACGTGGGCAGCACACTAATTCTCCTTCCTCAGTAAAGGCTAATCACTCTTTCCTAATGCAGTGTGAAGGACACAGCTCAGTAAAAAAGAGACAATCAAGCGGTCAAGAAGTAAAATTTGGTCTGTAAGATCTCAGCCTCTTTTGAGAAGCCTTCGTTACAGCATGCTGAGAAACAGGTCAACACACTTCACATCAGAAGCCAAGGGAACTCGCAGGTGATAACGTGTAAGTGAGGTATAGAATGGGGACAGCAGCGACAGTGATATTTGGGAAGGATGAGAGGACATCAGCTGCCGCGACAGACACTGATGAGAATTGATGGCGTGCTTCATCATGGATTCAAAGGCCATCTGCTGAGAAGAGAGAACCTCGGCATGCCTGAACTGTGTTTGTGTGTGTGCACGTGTGCATGTGAGTGGGTACTACAAATCAGACAGGTCCCTGCAGGAGTAAATAAATTAAATTAACATGTAACGTGTGTGTGCGTATACATAAATACATATATATATATGTGTGTGTGTGTGTGTGTGTGTGTGTGTGTGTGTGGGTGTGTGTGTGTGTGTGTGTGTGTGTGTGTGTGTGTGTGTGTGTGTGTGAGAGAGAGATAAAGAGAGAGCGAGGATGTAAACAAAAGCCAAGGAATTAATGAGGCCAACATTCAACATCGCAGCAATAGTAACCCTCCGAGCGTGTGTGTGTGTGTGTGTGTGTGTGTGAAAGAGAGAGTTTTAGGAGAGTTTTAGGAAAACCAGAGATTTTTTTTATAAAGTTTAAAGTGAGTTTAAGATTATTCAATTTAGGGTTATATAGTAATCCCCAGTTATGTTCCAAGAGCACCCGTGTATAGTGAAAATGCTAAATAAACTGAGATAACTGTTGAAGATGGGGGGGGGTTAGGGTTAGGGTTGGGGGGGGGTTAGGGTTAGGGTTGGGGTGGGGGTTAAAACCCAAATTAAGACACAGAGCAGTCATGCTACATGCTTCTTCTTCTTCTTCTTCTTTTTATGGTGACTGACAACTTTTCAGTTTAATACAGTGAGGTTCTGATCAGTGTAAAACTGAGGGGTTACTGTACTTTAAGGAAACATCATACAATTTCACTGTAACTATAAAATTCATTTCATGTAAAATAAAAAGTACAAAGTGGGGATGTGAGTTTTAATGAGAGCAATACTATATAATACAAATGGGCTAAATTGTTGTTGGCCACCATACTTCTGATTGAGCCAATAGACATGCTCCAAAAGTATATAAATATGTTCAACAAAGAAATTGTCATTTCTTCTGTAAAGTTTAAATTTTGAAAGAAAAATGTTTTTTTTGTCTAATATGGTTCTTTTAATGACGTGCTATTAGGTGTTGTTATTACATGTCTATACTTACATTTATCCACTGTCAACACAAAACGTTCGATCATAAAAATGATAACTTGATAACTTTTAAAAGATTCTGAACTTAAACCCCTTAATTAAATGTTCTCACAGCACAAAGTGCAGCTAACATTTCGAAATACTATTAAAAATATTGACCAACATTGACAATATTCTACACAAGGTATAATTATTTTTGTTGAACAACAACAACAATAAAAATAGCAATAACTTTACTTTCAAGCTTTTACTAAACAAACACACACACACACACACACACACACACACACACACACACACACACACACACACACACACACACGGGCTCTCTCTCTCGCACACACACACACACACACACACACACACACTCACAGTCACACACACACACACTCACAGTCTCTCTCTCTCT
>JBBJLR010101446.1:0-10050 GCA_037577145.1 Brachypetersius gabonensis | reverse complement strand
ATCATATGATATTGGTAAAGCTTTTGCAACTTCATATACACACGTGTGTGTTTATATATATATATATATATATATATATATATATATATGTGTGTATGGTGCTCAAACATACACACGTGGATACATAATCCTTATATGTGAGAATCTTAAACTTGCATAGCACAGGGCTGGGTAAAGAAGGCTGTCCTAATGTTGCATTCAAATCTCATGAATTCTCTTTTTTGATTGTTCTAGTGAACATACTGATGGAGGTTAGCTTAGCTGTGAACACACTAGTAATGTGAGTAATATGTGAGCAATAGTTGGCAATTTTAGACGTTGTGTTTGATCAGTTCCTGTCCAGCGTGTTCATTTAACTGATGCATTACTTTATACTGTGATCTTTACTAGTTTTTTCTTCACTTATTGTAGCAGTGTTCTTGATCGTATGGGCTTCTGTCTATATGTTTACTGAGTGTCTGATCAACACTTTCATGAATACAGACTGAGATCACACTTTGTCATCCTGCTCTGCCTGTGGACGTGTCGCTCTCCACCATCGCCGGTCACCATGGCGCCCAAAGACATCATGACGAACTCGCATGCCAAATCCATCCTAAATGCCATGAACGCCTTGAGGAAGAGTAACACGCTATGTGACATCACTCTGAGGGTCGAGAACACAGATTTTCCTGCCCACCGCATTGTGCTGGCTGCCTGCAGTGATTACTTCTGTGCTATGTTCACCAGTGAGGTACCACACCAGTAACCATAACCACAAATCACAAAACACCAAAAAGGCACATGCGTAATTAAAGGGCCCATATCCTGATTGATTTGTTTGTGTTTTCCAGAGGTCTTTTTGTGTGCTTTTATTCACCAGAATCAGTCTTTATTTCTTTACAGGTTAATGACATCTGTTATGATTAGTTCCCCTGTTCTGGGACTCATTTAAAAATAAATATTGACTAAAACACTCCTTAAAACATCATGAGGTTCCAATCCAGTAAACCTGAAGCAGGCTGTTTTGCCACTCTGTTTCTATGAATGGATTCAATGCATTGGGAAGTGAACTAAACAGATAATTCAAGAGCTTTTCAGTGAATTGTCAGAATTCAGCTAACAGTCTTGGGATTTGAGTTTTAGGTCAGGGATTACACTAGATAGGGTTTTAGCTGAAACCATGACACAAAACAAAGCTGGGTGTCATTCAATGGGCATTCCAACTAGAGCTGGGTGGTATGACCTGAAAATTTTGATCAAGGTAGTTTTCAAAATGATGCCTTTTTATCGCTATACGACGGGGTTTTTTTTGTTTTTTAAACCCTAACAACTCCAGCGGTGTGGTGGTGGGAGGGCCTGACTCGGAGCTCACAGTGTTTATCACACTTTTTACTCCTAAATTCAAATTTAACTCCTCCAAAATGCGTCTAAAACCCAGAGTGAGACTTGTGTGAGGCACTTCAAATCTTTATCCCACTGGAAGAAAATACAGAGGAAATGTGTTCATGCTGGACAAAGAGGAGCAGCACACGGTGAACACAGTGAACAAGATCCCAGTCAGAGTGAGTCTGTTTTTGAACTTTTTGTACATTTTTATATACTTGCATGTAATTTGATATAAAATAAGTGACTGGAGTGTAATTTGGTGTGTGTTTGTGTGTGTGCAGGCCCTTGGAGCAGCTGGCCAGTGCGTACCAGCGCTGCCCCTCCCTGAAGAGCTGGGGTGGGGGGGCAGGAGCTGAACCAGGGAGTTTGTGTTAGAATGTTTACTCTTGGTAGAAGTATTTATTTCTGTTTTGTAACTTTTTGTATGGTTTGCTTTGTTGTATGTTGGAATGGTGAACCTGGGAAGTCCTCTGAGCTGCACTCTGATCCACGGTATCTGCTGTAGAAATAAAGTTATTGTTAATACTTGTCTAAAATATTTTTTGCTAAAGCGTCCACTCTCAGACTAAATATCCATGCTGTGACACAAAGAGCTAACCGCTAAAGGCTAAACACATGCATGTTTCTTTTTAAAGCGTACTTTTGGGATTATTTAGCCTTTAGTTTAGACTATCTTTGTTAACTCAGGATCCCGTTGATGTACAGAATCTGGCCTCAAACGAAACAGCAGGTATATTATTACTGTATATGAAAGTATTTCAAGAAACTACATGCACAAGAAGCTAAAAATCAGAAATGACATAAAAACACATTCCCTAAAAGTAATATTTTCCGTTTTATAATTCACATGCTGTTTATCTGACACATCACAACTCTCACACGGCGCTTCAGCGTTTGCTCAAATGTGCAGCAGTGAAAAAGGTCACTCAGAATGTTCTTTAGGATTTAAAACGGTACTGATCTCATCATAACAAAAAAACGTTTTTTGCTATGAGCCGATATACCGCCCAGCACTAATTTCAATATATAACAAAAATGTGGAAATATTTACATGTTATAGAAAATGATCTATAGGGAGACATTCAGCTTCATCAGTTTGATAGAATTGACAAATGTGTTTCGTTTCTCTTTCCCAGTTGCATCCATTTTGCTGGTCTTGCAACACAATATACTGAGCAATCACTGCCCAATATCATAAAGCTATCAGCAATCCTTCAAAATAAATATCAGCGCGATATATGGCTATTTTCTGCTTAACCAGTTTGTAGGGGAAAATATATTTCAGACAGCTATTCATCCCACAGCTTTCTGGAAGTTCTTCCCACCTTGAAGACGCCTCCAGAAAGGGGTTTCGCTGGTTACTGAACTGTAAAATCTCACTCTGTGGCGTCACTGGAGGAGACGAGTAGACATGTTTACAAGATTGTAGTTTTGACTGCCTTCTTAAAGATGATCTGATATTTTTTTTAAAAGAAGGTGGGGTTGGGTTGGACATTGCTTAAAAATGTAAACATTATACAAAACAGGCATTCAGTGACCCTCTTTGTGTTAGTGCCTGTGTTTGTTCAATGCACAGTCTACCAGTTTTTAAAAAGCTTGCTTATTCTGGCTGAGGTACAACTTCAGAACAGCCATACAGTATCAAGTGGGTTTATCCGAACTGTCATCACTTGATCGCAATTATTTGAGCTGAACACAATTTTTATATCCATGAATGTTCACAAAGTGCTGTTTTGTATTTTTTTTAATAGCAACAAAACAGGAGCCTTGTTGTTTTAAGCCTGAGACCAAACTGATTGATCAAGTGTAAAAAGGGGGTACAGTTCTCCAGTTTATGCTTTTGATTTTGAGGCAAGCCATGAGTATTAGAAACACAGTAAAAGCTTCTGATATGCGCTGTAATGCTTTTAGAGGTGATGTGTATTGTTTTCTCTCAAGCTCTCTGCCCAAATACTGACAACTCGAGACCAGTTCGGTTATCAGACGAGGTGTCTGTTTTAGGCTTGTTGCTTACAGTAACAAAAAGACTTAAAGACTTTAAGACACTTAAATTGTTCATCACAAATATTTATATGATATTTAGTCATCAGCTAAAGTGTGCTCATTTATTTATGCTCTGTGAGTGAAGTAATTCTGTTGGTACCATAAAAGCATAGAATTCCGATACTCAAGCAAAAGACACCACAAATAATGCTTTTATAAACACGTTCTGTTTACTGGCCTGTTAGAATAGAAGAATTCTGCCTCCTCACATGTGATCTTTATTTAACTAAGCTCAGTTATGGAATATGCATAGGCCCACCTATTTTTCACAGCCTGTTGCCAAAAAATTATATTAAATAACCAATTGCGGACCAATGGCCTGTCTCGATTTTAGATTTGCGGCCCATCAGTGGTTGAGATACCCAGGATTACAGCAGAGGGCATGAGAACTTGTTTTCTGCCTTAATAATGAGTATAAGAGTTCGCATGTACTCTTATTTTTCTCCTCCAGTGGGTGCAGTAGTGCTGGTTACTCAGGGAGGAATGTTACTGGGTCAGTTTAGTGCGAATTAACGTGGTCCAGATGTGCTTTTTTTTTATAGCCTTTTTGCCGTTCTGAATTCTTTCAGGTAGAGCTAGATCTTGCTTCACACTGATTTTTGTTGTTTCCACACTTTTATGTCGCATAGCATTCATTTAAAAATCTTGTTTTGGGAAAATTTGTTAATTAAAGTAACTGTATGCATGTTGCCAGGGCTTTTCAAATGTGCTTTGGTGTAATCTGCTTGTAATGCTAGTAACCTTCACAGAGCTGCAAGGTGAGCATATTTGAGCTCTAGCTAAGCCCAGCTTTGTTCCCCAAAAACCTGGACAGAATGACCTGTTCGCCTGCCTGTATAGGTGAAACAGTCCCTCTACAAAGGCTGGAATTCCAACCTTTGGCATGCGAAGCATTCATATGCTGTTTTCTTAAAAATAAATTATTTGCATACATGTAAGGCAATTCTATGCAGTTTTGTTTAGTACGTTTAGCCAAGTCTCCCCTTTTTCTCTTATAGCTGGCTGAGAAGGGGAAATCATTTGTGGACATTCAGGGTCTTACTGCTTCCACCATGGAGATCCTGCTGGACTTTGTTTACACAGAGACAGTGTTGGTTACTGTGGAAAACGTGCAGGAGCTTCTTCCCGCTGCCTGCCTGCTTCAGCTTAAAGGTAAACACTCATAAAATGGCCTCCCGAGGTCATGTGACTGATGCTTTGAGCACCACACATGCTTTTGGTTATGTTCCGATAGACATACTACTTTATGATGTTTTGTTAGCTTCTTTAAACATGGTTACAGGCAAAGTTATTGTGGTTGGAGCATATAATTCATGTAGCAGTCACAGTATATGTACAAGAGTATAAAACAAGTTGTGTACATCTCAACATACAGAAGGCAGTATTTTTAATTTAGCTCTTTAAAATCTCATAGGAATAGGTCACTGCAATTGTAACTTGGGAACAACATGAAAATATGCTTCATTCACAGCTCATGTTCAGACACAGCTCAGTCATACCTTTTCTTTGAAAAAGTAGAATGGCCCCCTTATAGTCACACATGAACACACTGCACAGCAGACGGTGTGAACAATGTAAAATTCTTTCTCTGCATTTAATCCATTTACCAAGTGAAGCAGTGGGCTTCCGTCAACAATTGGCTGCCCAGGAAGCAGTGTTTGGGGATTGTGCTTTGCCCAAGGGTACCTCTGTGGTGTCACTAGCAATCCTGAGTTGCAAAGCCACATCACAGAGGAATCTCCCTAAGCACTAGACCACCAGCTGCCCCATGGTACAGCATCAGCATCACAAATTAAAGACAAAGTTCACCTGGATACAAATCAAATTCTGGCGTTCCCGATTCAAGGCCTGATTTGGTCAGTTATTTATTGTTATATAATCAATTGCGGTCAACAGTTTGTTTGTCTGTTTTGGTTTATATTATGTAGCCAGACTATGCAGCCAGATTGTTAGCTTTCTTGCTTCTTAACCATGATAATGAAGACACAGCTGAATACAGCTCAAATAAACAAACATTACTCTCCACTGCCCTTTAGAGACCATCTAGCATCAGTCCAGACTTAAAGCCAAATAAATAAAAGCAGATTTCTTTCTTTGCATGTGTTTGTCCCAACCTAACTAATCGAGAATTGACCCAATGCGCTTTCTTTGTTGTGGGGGTCATTTGATTGTAAAAACTAACGGCAGTGTAAAAAATATTCTTGTGAGCATAAAACAAGGGTGTCCAGGGATGATGTGGCTTCAGAGCCCAAACAAGCAGGAGCTTAGTCATTTTATTGTTCATGTGCACTCCTGTTTTGTTGAAATGCAGACCATGCCAGGCGTTTTGCAGGTAGTATTTTACACTCCTGACTTAAATAATTAAGAGCAGCTCAAATAATTGTGATCAGGCAACATATGTAATAATTGTATTATGTGTTCTCGACACTGTAGGCCTACATTGCAACTGAATTTGTGTTGTGAAACGCTAGCAGCCAGAATGTGAAGGACTAGCTTGTGTAACAGCTATAAAACATGATGCTTGATTTTCTACTTATGCTATATTTGTTTAAGCATGCACCTGCCAATATCTGAAAGCAGAAATAAAGTGATCGCCATTTTGAGCAATCATGCCACAAGCCAAAGCAGAAAGAGGTTTGTGTGAAACAGTCCTACGGCTTTCCCTCACCCATGAATCATGCTGCCCTGCTGAGGAGAAAATGGCACCCACATGGTATTCAGCCTTTAGGTGAAGGCAGTCTGCAGGCTCACAGCCTTTTGTTTTGAATATCTTTGTGAGAAGACCAGTGCGAGTCTGTGCTTGTCGGAAGACAGGTGGGAAATGGCCCACTACAGTCTGTCATTACCACTCAGCTGTGACTGATTTGCTCACTGAGGATTTGAGATTCTCTTCTGTGCGGTGATGATGTGTGCTTTTCACTGTCTGTCTTTAACTGGCCCAATGCCCTCAGTGGAAATAAGCATCATAGCTTCATGACAATGATGGAGGTAAATAAACCTGAGTTGCCAGAATTCAGCTGCAGCATTGCAGTGCTCGCTGAACATACACCAGCTTGTCTACAGCTCAGAACAACAGACCTGTCACAATATGGAGGGTATAACAAGCAGACAGAAATAAAAATGTGTTATTGCTCAATTTAAGTGTTTAGCACTTGCCCTCACCTTTATTGTGCAATCTTGAAGTTAAATTGTGTAAATACTGCACTAAGTGAAAGGTGCAATTTACTTTATATGCTTCCACATTGAGCTGTTTTTTCACAGAGAATAAGTCTTTTTCATGTATATATATATATACACACTGTAATGCCGAGTTCAGGTTTATCTGAATAGTATCTTTGGATGCTTTGAAATAGTTATTTCTAACTTTACCATAAGTAGAAGTTCAAATGCTCATAACTGACCTTAATCTGTGTGGTTCTCTTTATCTCTCTCTCCCTCTCTAACACACTCTCACTCACACTCTCTTACATACACACACACACACACACACACACCCTGCACAGGGGTGAAGAGGGCTTGCTGTGATTTCCTCAACAGTCAGCTGGATCCATCTAACTGTTTGGGCATCCGAGACTTTGCAGAGACGCATAACTGCGTTGACCTGATGCAGGCAGCTGAGCTTTTTTCGCAAAAGCATTTCTCTGAGGTGGTGCAACACGAGGAGTTCATGCTCCTCAGCCAAAGTGAAGTGGAGAAACTTATCAAATGTGATGAGATTCAGGTGAGACTGCATTTTTGTGTCCCCATAGTGGTCAGTATCTGAATCAAACTGTAAAACAATAAACGATCATTAAATGTCCACATAAGGAATACATTACTTTTTTTTATGTTTTTCTCTCAGTCTCAGTGTCAGTGAATACATTTCATTGTTGCCGATGCATCCAATAGTCTGGAGGCAGTGAAACTCCTAAATCCAGCCACTGCACTAAAGAATAAAACTGTAACTTGTGGTTTAAATGCGCAACACTGTCTATGTGCACAAATACAGATTAGTCAGCTCAGTGAAACACCTTGACATGGAGGCTTCTTACCCTGCATAATACAGTGTTTTCCTCTCTCCAACACACCAGACCCAACTACTCAGCTAATTAACAAGCATGTGTTACAGCAGGGTTCTAGGGACAGGACCACTTAAGGGCCTTGTGTTTTTAATGAGTTACTGATGTGAGATCAGTTTCTGTCTTTTCTCATAATAAATGGAGATGATGAACCAATGATGCTTACTCTACAATTCTTGATACATTTAGGAGAGTGTAGTTGCAGTTTGCATGATTCAGAGAAAAAAAAAAACAGTCTTGTTTCAGTCTCAAGCATTCAAAGGCTGTCTGGACTGCAAAGGCATGGTGGCTGAACTGGCAGAGACTTGCTCCGTTTCAAACACACACAAAAGGTGGCCAGTCGGAGCCAGTTTTAAGAGTTTGAGGTTAGGGGAGGGGGAGTTTCACAAGTATGAATCTGTTTGTATGTGCTATTCTTTATAAAACCACAAACTATTAGCAAGCATAAAATACAAGCACAGGCCTGTTGTAATTCCACTTAATACTTAGCCTTCTCTTTCGACCCACATTCCTCTCTTTCTTGTCTCTTTCCTTAACTTCCCCTCACAAAGTGCCCTGATGAAAGCACAAAACTTTTTGATGAGAATTTGTTTCTCTTACTACTGCTGTCCTGAAAGCATAATTGTACCCACTGGGGTAAGATTTATAGTCCATCTTTAGTCAGAGGGAAGTTTTCCCTCTCCATATAATTACTGAAAACACTCAGAATCTAAAGTCAATTTCTTCAACATTGGAATATAAATTGTCCGGTTTAATTTTATGCTGTATTTTACTTTATGTTCAGTTTTCTAAGTGCTTCACTTTTGTCAGTTTGAGGCATCACATACGTCAAACTGACAAAAGTGAAGTACTTAGAAAAACTGAACATAAGGCAAAATACAGCATAAAATGAAACCAGACAATTCATTGACTTCGATAGCAGAGTAATATTTCTTTTCTGTATTTTTTTGCATTGATTGAATGTTTATTGGTGAGTGAATGTTTATTTGTAATTCAAATTACAGGTGTACAAGGGATGCTGTTTGACAAATGTAATGACAAATATACAGGGATTGAAAGCTGTGCATAAATAGTGTGTGTGTTTCTGTGTAAGGTGGATTCTGAGGAGCCAGTGTTTGAGGCTGTTTTAAACTGGGTGAAACACAACAGGAAGGAACGAGAGCCGTTTCTGTCGGACATGCTGGAATATGTGCGCATGCCTCTGCTTACGCCGCGTTATATCACAGATGTCATCGACTCCGAGGTCAGAATTGCTGCCATGTTTTACTATCTGCCCTAGTGCCTGCTGTTTGAGGCTTTTATTCAGTCTTTACACTCTCTCTTAACTAGTCAGTACATTTAGACAAGAACCACCACATGGCCATAAAGGCACCTAATAGGCTTATTAATGGGAGGTCAGTGGAACTTTTTGTCCCAGTGACAGTGTATTGCATACTTTATGATTCTAATTGAGTGTTTTTGTCAAGTGTATGTGTTTGTGTTTTGTGTTTAGCCTCTTATCCGTTGCAGTCTGGCCTGTCGAGACCTTGTGGATGAAGCCAAGAAGTTTCACCTGAGACCCGAGTTACGTAGTGAAATGCAGGGGCCTAGAACCCAAGCTAGATTAGGTTGGTTTTTCTGTACATTTCTGTCATTTTGTTTTTCTACTGTGTGTGTAAGAAACGCACAACCTCAACCTCGGATATGATTTTTTCATGCTGCTTATTTATCCTTTTATTTTTAAAGTCGGTGCTTTCACCGAAGTAACACAAGCAGGGCGGACTGGGACTTTCTTTACCAGGTTGGGGTTACGCATCTCGGCCGCATCTTGGGCTTTTTTACCGGATGCACTGATTGCCTGTCCGCCCCTGAACATTAGCGCTGAACTATTTAATATCAACAAAAGTAATTGGACATCTCACCCCCGCAAAAATCAGCCGACACGTACGGCGCTCCCATTACTTTTGTCCATATAAGACGCCTGACCATTGCACCAAATGTGACTTTAACACTGGTTCCGCCCACATGCTCTGCAGCCACAATAATGGTTGCGCCCCCAGGCTCTGGGAACCTGTTTTTCAATAACAAGCTAGATAAAACGTGAAGGCCCTGCAGTGGCAAATATCTTTGGTTTTATATTTGATTGCATTCATGGTTTTACAGAAATATTTGAACTTCAGTGTTAAAGAGAACACTGCGGTTAAAAATTCTCTTATTTGTTTAGTCTTTTTTTACAGTGTTATTCCACTTTTGCCATTAATGAAGATAAATCTGCACAAAGCAAACATAATTGTCTACTCCTATGTTAATAAGAGTATTATAAACAGTATATTTAGTACGGACTTAAAGGTGCGATTAATCGTTAGTTAACTATGGCAAACATTAGATTAATCGCGATTAAATATTTTAATCAACTGACAGCCCATATATATATATATATATATAAACATACATTAATCTAGATTAAAATGGCTCATTTGAATTCTGTCGAAGGTCTGAAGTCCCCCCCCTAAATGATCCCAAGACACCCTAAATATATTGTCATTATTGTACTATTTTTAAATTATATATCCAAACATTTCATACAAGATATCACTGAGCG
>JBBJLR010101415.1:0-10051 GCA_037577145.1 Brachypetersius gabonensis | reverse complement strand
AAACCAGTGTCCAACACAAGATAACACAGATAAACCAGTGTCCAACACAAGATAACACAGATAAACCAGTGTCCAACGCAAGATAACACAGATAAACCAGTGTCCAACACAAAATAGTACAGATAAACCAGCTTCTCTAACGCTACATAGCACAGATTTATGAGTTTGGTACTGAATCCCAAGACTGTGACAGAGAGAGAGAGAAAGAGAGAGAGAGGGAAAGAGAGAGAACAAAACAACATTTTAGTTAAAAAGCTTCAGAATATACAGTTTGTCAAACTATGAACCTCGTGTGTCGCTGATGATGAAATAATTCATGATTAATATCCTTCATGGCAGGTGACTTCCAGTGACTGTGTTTGAACTGACGTAACAAGTAGCACATTTGGCTCAAATAATACACACAGTGTAATCCAGGACATGTGGAAGTCATTTCCCACATTTCCAGTACTGAAGAAATGAAACAGTATGTGTTGCCTCATTACAGCCCCCTACTCCCAGTCAGAAACATGGATTATTTATTAGCTCTGTCCTGCACCCAGTAACCTCAGTCATCTCAGACTTCAAGTCCTACAAGCTGTTTTGCTACTGGTTCTTGAGCAGGATTGCATAGACTGTGACAAATATAGAAATTACTTTAAGACTACTGTAAGACTGTACAGTATTTCCAAACTGTGTTTTCCAGATGTATATATTTTCCAAAATATTTCCAACTTATTTTTTGGCAAATAAAATCTTACTATATTGGCAGCATATTTCTATTTAAGATTATTACATTTTCCAGAATATTATTTATTTGTGCATTGCAGTGTACAGCTTACATGGTTGATATGGCTTAACATAAAGACATTTGCTATAATAAGAATCTTTTAATAATTTTACAGGAGCCCAAAGACAGATTAAGTGAGCTCCTTGATGTCGATGATCTAAGACAGACTTAAGAATATTGCAGCCCAGTTTGAAACTTGAAATCTTCTGCAAATCACTCAAACTTTTAATTGCTAACACTTAACTCTGATTACAATACTCAAATTACACAACACACAAATACACAAATCACAAGATCGAAACGTATGTCAGATAAGTGAAGAATAACACATTTTATGATTTTATGATCTGTGAAACTGCAAAAAATGTCCAGAAAGAAAGCACCACTTAATCTACCTAACCATGATTGATGCAGAAGTTATTTCATATTTCAGAATTGCATATTTGTAGTGCAGACCTTAATTCAAAATAAATGTGGGAATGTTCAACACAGCGAACTTTTGGTTGTCACTGTGGCTCCAAAGTCACACCAGTTACTGAAAGCAGAGGTTTATATACTTCTGCCAACAAAGACATGCAATAGATTAAAGTTTAATCTCTATGTTCAATAAACAATGGAAGAAGTATATAATTATCTGTCTTATTTATTTCTCATTACTGAAACAATTCTCTGATTACCTTTTAAGTCAAACCGATGTAAAATTCAGAGAATAGGGCCACAGTGTCTATACCTAAGTCACCCTAGTCTGGCCAAGTTCATGCACTTGGAAGTTTTCCCATTATTTTACAGGAATTAAAGTTCAAAGTCATCAAGGTATGTGTTGAAAGAACAAAAGGAATAGTGTTATTCTATGACTAGAGAAAACTATACTATACGTGTCACAAGAAAACAAGTCAAACAAACAAAAATGGGGGTATTAAGATTCTTTCTCCTAGTGTGTGGTGACGAGTGCAGAATTCCTCTCATTCCACAAATGTTTTTCTGCCTCACGCATGTCTCCCCACATCATTATATATACTAGAGGAAATTCTGAGAAATGCTTTATAAAAACATGAATATATCTGTGTCCAGGGTCAACACGGGCTGGACACAAATTCATTATTCTGAGCTAAGGTCATCTCCAACACTAGATATCCCAGATCTTGGTCCATGTGTATGTGTGCAACAGATTACATCAACCATCTTGCTTTCTTTTACACATGCAACTGGGCGTCCACCTGACATAAAAGAAAATATGATTTATCAGACCAGGCCACCTTATGCTCACATGCCCAATTGTAAGTGCTTTCAGGAGTGGGCAGGGCTCAGAATGAGTACCTATATGCAGCAAGCAGTGATATACTGTGCCTTCTGACACCTTCCTTTCATAGCCAGCATGACCTTTTTCAGCAGTTTGTGCTACACTATCTCTTCTGTGAGATCATCCATGGACACTCAAAGCGTCTAACTATAGCACAAATTACTTAAGTTAATGCTGGCTATAATTAAAAGCTCCCATGTGCATCACAGTGTGCTGCATATAGGGCCACGTAGACGCAGATCAGTCAGAGTTCCCATGCTGACCCTGGAAGGACCTACAATGGGTATCTGAGCATCAGCACTGGACAATGAAGCAATTGAAGAAGGTGGCCTGGCTGATAAACGACATTTTCTTTTACATCATGTGGACAGATAGGTGTTACCTGGGGAAGATGTAGCAATAGGATGTAGTATGGAGGAGGGAGTAAACTGGCCCCTTACAGTCATGCGTGAACACACCACAGCACACATTCTTTCTCTGCATTTAAGCCATTCACCAAGTGAAGCAGTGCCAACAGCAGTGTTAAATTGATTTCCATTCTAATGCATTTCAGAAGAGTTTTATGCATGTACAGGTCAGTCAATTCCTTTCACACCATACTGGGCAAACGATTTACGTCTGTTATTCCTCCTGCTATAAACATCAAAGTTGTCATTGTGTTTTAGGGCATGTAGTGTTCTGCTTTCATTTGTCTAACCCAGACTGGTGCTATGCTATGCAAGTTCACAATGATAAGTTACAGTTGACCGGGGCATCTCTAAAAGGCATCTCTCCAATTCAGTCAATAGATCTGTTTAGATTTTTACATCATTTTAAATGGTCAGGGCCCGCCGACCCTTACATTGTCACAGTATTACAGTAGTACAGTATTGTTATGACGTTGGCCCATGATTACAAATCTCATTATATTAAATTTAAAGACCTTTTCAGAGATTCAAGGTGTATAGCAATGACAGTATATGTGCTTTTGAACTAAAAGTGCACTGTGTTTACTTTTTTGCTTATTCATACATTCATACAGTGAGCACATTGTGATTGTTTGTTTAGTGACGTTTTCGGTGCACAGCATGGGGAAAAAAGCTATGAAGTGAGTGTGTTAGAATGGCAGACACACACACAAGCTCATTCCTGAACAATCTGTGCTCCTTTCACTTTTTCTTCTACGTAGAGTAAGACTCAAGAGACCAAATGAAAACTCTGCCGCCAGGAAAAGAAACACACACACACACACACACACACACACACACACACACACACACACACGGTTCCTGCCTCTGTCTTCAGAACAACAGTATCATGTTGCCAAAAATAGCAGTTAGTCTACAGGAATGGAACAATTTCCTGTGTATCCCTTTCACTGCATTCCCGTAACTTTGGCTGTGAACGTAAGTCTGTGCAGTCAAATGGTCAAGTCATATGTAACTCATTCAAAAGTCTAATTTACGGTTCCTGTAAGAATGCGCAAATGTCACACAGGATCTGGATCACTGTTCAACTCGTGAAGATAGATCCCTGACACAGCACAAATCTCTGAGCTGAGAGACGGGCATTGCTCAGACCACTGGGGTGAATTACCGGATGCACATCAAAAATGCTGATCGTACTGTGCTGTTCCCAGTTTCCCAATAGTCTCCCACCTATCATGCTGAAAACATGCAGAAGAACGTAGTTTTTGTGATGAAGCTAGTTATATATTGTATAATTAGCATATAATAATCATTTGCTGAGCGTTTTTGAAGAAACAGTGGTAGCTGACTGACACTGATCATTATATCTATGCCACAGTGTGCGTCTATCTCACTTCACGCTGAAAATATTAAAACGTTTACTTGATTGGTGCCTGTAGTTTAATAAAAAACACATGCAAGTCTATTGCAAATCAAATAGCAGATTTGAAATCAGCATGAAAAACTGGTTTAGAAAAATGTGTTGTTTCTGATGATTGTTGACTTGTGAAGAGATGGGCTTCATCAAGCAACAATGTTCAGGTCTGTCATGCCATTTAGATTTTCTTCACTGGGAATCAGTGGCCCTAAATCAGGCCCTAAAACAGTCAAGCAGGTCATCCCAGTGACAACACAGGCCCAGTACTGTCGACACAAAACAGGGGGTTCCATAGATTCAGGCTGTTTTTGACAGCATGATGTAAAAGGAACCTATACTTGTCTGGTAAGGCAAATATTTTTAAATTCTAAGCAGTATAGTTTTGACGCCCCTTTGCAGACACAAGATTCACTTTCTAGTTCTATAATGACTTCAGCATGCAGCAGACCTCAGGCTGTTGAAGCCCATTCAAGGCAGATTAATGGCGTTTTACATTTAATTCAAATGGCCTTCATTTCTTCCTCTTTGATAAAACATGACACACAACCCGTATTTCCGCCACTTGTGGGTTAGAAAAGCTGAGACATTCCTAATGAGCAGAATCTACTTTAGAATAAACTCTATATGATCTTTCTCTCTTTCCATTTGTGTGTTATCAGTCTAGTGGAGAAGGGAAATGAGATCTCCCCTTTATCTCATTCTGTGGGAGATTACTTCCATGTCGTCATGGTCTACGCCCACCATACGATTGGCATGTTGGTCACGCAATATGCTTTTCTCAGAGTATGAGGTACACTGCCTGCTGCAGACACCGCATCTGTTTGTTTGTATGTTAAGCAGTAGCTGCAGGGCTCCAGCTGTTGCGTCTTGCATGCCATTAACCCTGGAGGGAGTAGGAAGACACTGCAACAAAATAGCAAAACAATGATGTAATATTTTCACACAAGGTAAGCTAAGAACTGATAAAGCACCATGATGTCGTTCTTAATAATAATCCCACTTATTTCTTTGCCATACTACGGTTGTGACATTGACATGAAAAATATTACAGGATTATAAGTACAGAAAATCAAAAGAATATCAATATTGGTACAAGTCCATGTGACAAACTATCAAGAGACAGAAGGGTTGTCCTCATTACAACAACTTTCCATCCACCCAGACAATATGATGTGAGTCAAAAACACTGAGGAACACCTACAAACAGCTGATGGCCAAGCAGCATTCGAGCATCCTCCGAAATCTCACTTACAGTAAAGAGCTGATTACTTAAAGGTGCCATTTGGGCAATCAGGTGTCTGGTGGAGATTTAAGATGAGATAAGGAACAGCTTATGGGTTAGGATATAGCATGAAATTAGCTCAGTTTTAAGCCTGTGGAGGTTTGGTCTGTGTCCAGTGAAAATGCATTTCATTAATATGCTTACTTTCCACAAAAACATGACCCTTAAATAAACATCTCTTGATAATCTCATATTTTTTGTATCTCAATAAAGGGAACTTGATAAGTACAACTCAAATATGGACAGAATATATATAGTGGAACTCTTAGGTAATGCAATGCCTTTGATGCAAATAGCATAGAAAAGAGGGCGTTTTTTCAAGGGTTTTTTTCCTATAGCAGGGTATGCTGTCCTCCTCCTCAGTTCAGTCCTGAAGATAAGGTAAAAGTATTGAAAGAAATTTGCTCACTCAAACACCCACAACCAGAATTTACATTTACAACATTTAGCAGACACTCTTATCCAGAGCAGTGTACATTAGAACTTAAGTAGTCCACATCAGTTACTGCCAGCTAAGTTACACATTTTAACAGATCCTGTCAAAGGAAAGTCAGAGGTTAAAGCAAAAGTAAGGAAAAGTCAATACAATGAGGAGAATCTCTGATAATTGGTCAAAGCTTATGCTAAACAAGAAATGTTTTTAAGAGATTATAACCTAGTGTTTGAGAATCTTCTGCCTCAGCTCTATTTCTGAAGAAATAATGCAGCAGTCTCTGACACACTGCTCATGCTTCCCAGTGAACCGAATATAACGCATTAAGTGTGCAAAGATAAATGTGCTGAAAGTGAGCGGCGGTTTAGTGTACTTGGTATGAGGGTGGGGGTGTTGTCCCCTTCTTCTGCTCTGCTCTGGGACAGTAGGGCAGGAAAGCCTGAGGTGATTCATTGATGAGTCAACGGCTATCAACTATAAAGCCACAGCACTGATGGAGCCTAAGCATGACACAGCTCTCTCACCTAAAGGTAAGACCTCCCTCTCTCTCTCAGCTCCACTATAAGCGGGGCATATTAGTTAAATAGAGCATTAGATGGTTTCTTTACTTTAATATACAATTACTTTCGAGTGCTTGGGTCGAATCAAAATAATCACATTATTTTGCCTTTATGTTGTAATCTAATTATTACAACATAATGCAGGGGACCAGTGTTGGATTAGTGTGTTTTTAGAACAGGCAGCTTTCCAAGACACACTATAAATGTTTAAACAAGAGTGTTCTCTTGAAAACAAAGAATTTCCCATTTTGACAGATGTGGCAGAAGATCTAAGAATTTAGGACAGGTGTTAACTGTTTGAAGCTAAAAGTATTTTAGTGTTAGAGAGACTATTTCAAAGTTAAATAAGTAACTTTGGATTCTTGTGATAACATTTTGAGCTGTATTAAAGGAGTGTATTGTAACATTGTCAGATATCAGAATGTTTCTTCAGGTTATTTACTGATAATTCAGATTTATTATTACTTCTAAATCCCATCTTAAAGCTTTGAGTGTGAGATCTGGTGTTAAAGCATTGTTTGTTTTGTTGCACTGTTGCAGTGTTGGAAAGGCACAGAACAGCGGAAGCATGCACCTGGTTTTGTTTTGCTCCTGTGTAGTGAGCGTGCTCACTCTCTGCCATGGACTCCCTCTCCCTGTGGACACTGTGAAAACCTTTGTCAAACTTCAGGCTGACAACATCAGCTCCAGGATCCAGAGGCACAAAGACAAGGTAATGCATGCTAATAAATGTATACCTCCATTATTCCTAATTATTCACAATTGTGTAATTAAATATACTTTACACATAAGGGTAGTTAAAGGCAATACAGCTTTGACACTATAGCCTAATGCATTATGCCTCAACACATCCTGTTGACAAAACGTGTTCAAATTTCGAAGAGTGCTCTCTGAATAATTTTGTTCTCGGTTTTGTCTGAACAACAGATATTTCATAAAATAGTCCTGGACAGTCCCGAGCTGCTCCCTGAGCTGCAGTCCGATGAACCTATTGAGGGTCTGTGCTCTGTGGTGGAGACCCTCAGCACCTTTCAGAAGGTCCTGCACAGCCTGCCTAAAGGCCACGTGAGCCAGGTGCACAGTGATGTTTCCACACTCCAGGGCTACCTGGAGGAGAGGATGAGATCCCTGCAGTGCACCCACAGGAAAACAACTGAGAAGAACCTGGAGGCCTTCCTGAAGGACAATGGAACATACCATGTCACCCTGGGTCATGTGACGCTGAACAGACTACAAAAATACTTACAGAAACTTACACACAACCTAGACGAGCTGAAAACCTGCTGAAAACCTCACGCCTCTAGACCGTTTTATTATAGTATTTATCATATTTATTTACAAACATATTTATAGAACAAAGAACTCTTTTCAAATATGTTTAAAGATGTATGCTAATATGCATTTTAAATATATCAAGCTTGCAATTTCAGTGGCCAAGCTATCAAAAAGGTAAAGCCAAAGAATTCTAAGGCAAGGCATTCCACTCCACATTAACTTTCACACATGCACACACACGCGCTGCCGGTGCGCTGACCTCACCACCAGCCAAGCATGGTCAGTGATGTCACAGTCTTACCAGAAGACCCGTGACCGATCATGCTGGGAAGCACAAATCCTCTCCTCCACCTCCTTGGAACACCAGCATATGCACACCATGGATTCTGCACTTGGATCATACGTCTTCTGTGAGATGTCAATATTGTAATATAGCATAAACTTGAATCCTAATTTATTTATTGTAAATGGCATTAAAATGCTTATTTTTATATATTCACAACTGCCAATTCTCTGAAATAAAATACACAGTTCTATGTCACGACTGATTTGAGGACATCCTTACACCCCTAAAATAGGAGTGCTCACCATTACAGGCAACATCTATAGCCCAGTTTATTAACATTTGTACTGTGCATTCGACTGTTGAATAATTCAGGAACATCATTAATAGAGCTTAAATTAAGGGTCGCTCAAAAGAATCGGACTCTCCGCTCACACACAGTTGATCGACCAAGACATGCTTGATATCAGAGGTTTGCATCTTTAGCCTATGGAGCTATAAAGTTATTGCAGTAGTAATAGCAGTCTACATCAAGATCTTTTACATCTTCAAATCGACTACATATGAGGAAATTGTACATTTGTTTTTTTGTTAAAACATTCCATTACTGGCATTAATCTGCCCTATAAACCTTGTTTGGTATAAAGCAGTAAGCAAGACACTTAGAATAAATAGGATTTTAAAACACAACAAGCTAATTACTAAAACAAAGTAAACACCAAAGAGTTTACTCCAGCTGAATAAACATTGATTCCCACCCACCTGTCTTCCTTCTCCCACTCCCTGGCATAGTAATGTTTAGGGATTCATTAGGTCCAAAGTCACATCATCCTGATTCGTTTGTTTAAAATTAGGAGTAGCTGCAGTTCGATATGCATATCTTAACTAAAACCCCAGCTTTACCACACAGAAGACCGCAGTTCAGATGTTACTGTGTAATTTCAATACAGGGTTCAGACAAGTGTAAGTGATGCTCGTAAACATACTGTGTGTAAATATTTATTTGCCATCATTTGATCAGACAGCAATAGATATAGACAGATATCACTGGTAATATACCAGATAGAAGACGGCTGTTCGCACAGAGCAATTGTGGCTGACAAAAATGCAAATGGATAAATGATTTATTTTTAAAAAAAACAAAAAAACTTTGTGCCAGAGTTTTCCATTAAAAGTCATTCAGTCCATGTACTCGTTCACATGCATACACTCAGCTGAACCATTTACCCCTTTTGACGAGTGAACCCTTAGAGCCTGAGGTGCCCATTAGTTTCTTCTTGTATTGCTCCACAAGACTCTCGAAGCGGTCGTTGTCTTTGTTCCTAAATTTTCTCTTCACTGGTTTGGCGGTCTGAAATGGGACAGAAAATGTTTAATTTTTTGCCAAGATACCAGTATAGCTGTTTTTCTTCAACAAACTTGGCTCTATATGCTCAGAACTGCACCTAAAAAGAAGTCGGTCAGTAATGGTTTAAACAATTTGTTACTCAGTGATATGCTAAACTGTACATGCCCTGTCTATGAAACAGAGGTAGAAATATCTGTAGACCTGTTTCTTATTTTGGCTGGGTTTCTCCAGAGAGGAGGACACCTTTCTGTCTTTCCTGCTAGGAGCCTTCTTCACTTTCTTGGACTGAATGGGTTGTTTGCCTTTATCCCGTTGCCTGTTCCAAGAGCAGGAGATGGACACAGGTCAGTGAAGTCCACAACTCAACAAAGGTCCTCACAGTGCTATATCAAGGCATTATAGTCACATCCCTCTCAACATTCTAGTGCAAACTTTGAAACATAGAAACTAAATCAGTACCTGATCTTTGGACCTCGGTGTGAAGGCATAGGAAGAACCTTCTGCCGTTTTTTACCATCCTCTAGTTCGACATGTTCCACTTCCGGTGTGGTTCTGAAGCCTGAGTAATGGCCTCTCTGGACTCCTTTTTTGTCCCCTATGTCTGTCTTAGCCTCAAGTGCTTGCTCTGCAGCAGCTTTTTTCTTTCCGGGAGTCTTCTGCTGATTCGTTTTGCTATTTTCTTTCCGTGCTCCAGGCTTTTTTGACTGATTCTGTGGACCAGACGATAGCAGTAACTCATTATATGGAACTGAATAGTTACATTGATACTGTATTTATTCACTGTCTACACTATTAACTTCCAAAATCTCAGATTAAGATTATATCAAGGCCAAGACATGGAATAATTCTTAATCCATGTTCAAGAAACTACCCCAGTATATTGGTACCATGATTAAGAGGTTATTTACATTTACATTTACGGCATTTATCAGACGCTTTTATCCAAAGCGACTTCCATTCTCTAACTACAGGGGACA
>JBBJLR010101404.1:0-10051 GCA_037577145.1 Brachypetersius gabonensis | reverse complement strand
GGAGAAGGTGCTGTGGTCAGATGAGACCAAAATTGAGCTCTTTGGCATTAACTCAACTCGCCGTGTTTGGAGGAAGAGAAATGCTGCCTATGACCCCAAAACACCGCCCCCCCGTCGAGCATGGAGGTGGAAACATTTTGCTTTGGGGGTGTTTTTGTGCTTAAAGGCACTGGACAACTTCACTGCATCAACGGGAAAATGGACGGAGCCATGTATCGTAAAATCCTGAGCAACAACCTCCTTCTCTCTGCCAGGAAACTGAAAATGGGTCATGGATGGGTGTTCCAGAACGACAATGACCCAAAATATACAGCAAAGGCAACAAAGGAGTGGCTCAAGAAGCACATAAAGGTCATGGAGTGGCCTAGTCAGTCTCCAGACTTTAATCCAATAGAAAACCTATGGAGGGAGCTGAAGCTCAAAGCTGCACAGAGACAGCCTCGAAACCTTAGTGATTCAGAGATGACCTACAAAGAGGAGTCGACCAAAATTCCTCCTAAAATGTGGCAAACTTGGTCAACTACAAGAAACGTTTGACCTCTGTGCTGCAAACAAGGGTTTTGCCACTAAGTATTAAGTCTATTTTTGTAAGAGGGTTCAAATACTTATTTCCCTCAATAAAATGCAAGCAAGTGTTTTTATCCATTTTCCTTTTGATGATCTGTCACTGTTAAGATAAACCTACCATTAAAATGATTCTGTTCTGAGACTTTTCATTTCTTTGTCATTGGACAAACTTACAAAATCCGCAAGGGGTCAAATACTTATTTCCTTCACTGTATACTAGGCATGCAACGGTACTCGGGAAAATACAGTAACGTTCAGTACACGCCGAATGGTCCGGTACGCCCTTGTGTACCACAGTAGTTTGGTTTTGCACTTCCTTTTGAAAATGGTGCTTAATGCTTACCATACTGTTAAGCAACAAGCGCCAATGAGTGAAAGCCCTCCACCGAGAGTTAATGTTCAATCACTGTTGTGGCTTCACCCACTCCACCCACTCTGGATAACTGGATCTGAGCTCGCAGCTCGGCACACAGTTGCAGAAAAAAAGAAAAACACACAAGCTTGGCCAGCACCGGCGGAACAGTGGAGAGGCAGACGTTTGAAGAAGCACCGGCTTTCGTACAAATCTCCAGGATGGAATTTTTACGGGTTTACTGTAGAATACAACGACCACGGAATCAAAACAGTTAATAGAAACGTCACTGTTTGTAAACATTGCCTAGTGTCCCATACGATAATGGAAACATGAGCTATATGGCTAAGCATAGTCATGCTAAGATAACGGTTCCTGAATGGAGGACAGACTAAAAGGTAACTGTCTCTATTAATGTAGAAGCTGGTCCTTTCATGTGGTGGAGGGTAAATGAGCCCCATGTTGCAAAAGTTGCACAACGTCACCTCTGTGTTCAGGAACTTCTGCTGTGAGAGAATGTTCTCCACTGCAGGACACGGTGTAAGAGCAAGCCGCTCTAGCCTTGCAGCTGACAGAGTTGACAGACTTACCTTCTCACAGAAGGATCTTATAACAGCAGAGGAATAAATACCTCATGCCCATAATGGCAGTAATTGATAGTGAACTTTACATCGTGAATGTAGCTGAAGTATGTTTACTCTGACTACTGTGTTGTGTTTAGAGCAATGTAAGAGGCACTTTAACGTTTTTAAAAAGATTTTTTTTATATTTTGTAAGTTTGAATTTTATACATGTATACATATTTTAATCGTGAGTAAGAAGCAGTTTATTATCTGTTTTGTTGTGTTATTATTTGTAGTGTTATTATTGAGCACAGTGTTGCTGGAATTTGATCAAAATAAAGATATAATTGTAAAGAAAAAACATTGTTCTCTTTATGCACAAAACACGTACCGAAACCGTGGCCCAAATACCGAGGTACGTACCGCACCGTGGGATACCTGTACCGTTGCACGCCTAATATATACACATATATATATAAACGTGTGTGTGTGTGCATGTGTGTGTGTGTGTGTGTGCATGTGTGTGTGTGTGTGTGTGTGTGTATGTGTGCAGACACTGCAGCAATTCCCTCAGAACAGTATGCACTATTTTCTTGCTGGAATTTAACTAAACTCACCATATGTATGATTCATCAACATCCACACAAGCGGCTTTAGTTTATCAAAGGGTTTCTGCAGTATTTTTTCAACCTAATCTCTATCCATTTAGAGCATAACGCCACACATCAGACAGCCAACAGGCAGCTCCTGTTCTTTTTTAAGCAAACTTTCTTTGACCATATGCTCCGTATTCGGCTGACACGGATCACTAGAGTAATTTAAGCGGGTCTGTTACCTGGTTGTTAGCTAGCTAATTGTCACTCATGGTAAATAAAAGGGGACAAGGCTAATATTTTAAAACACAATGTTAAGTCATGAAAACGTCACACAGAGTAAGAATAGGGGTGTACTGAGAGTCAGTATCAGTATCAGTATTGGTACACAAGAGGAACAGCACAGCCTTGTCTCAGATAGCTTCCCACTCACCACATATAGCAATTAAAATATAGGTTCCTGCTCTCAAATAGTGCATAATGTGTCTATCAAAGAGTCACTGGCAATTCAGTTACAAGTACAGAATTCCATAAAAGACTAATTGTTCACAATAGCACACTACAGAGGAAGCAGGGAGTCATTTTGGATTCAAAATATGTCCAGACAAGTGAATTAATACCTTAGTTGATTAAGAGACAGTGCTGTATGTATCAGCAGATACTCAAGGTGGCAGTACCGGTATCGGTATCAAGCATGTAAAAGTGGCATCATTCCACCCCTAAGTAAGAGTGCGGATGATCAAAAGACCTAAAAAATGCCGTTACTTTATATACTTTGCTTATCATATTGATTATTCTTATTCTTATCATCAGTAACTTCAACACAATTGCATCAGTAGCAGCTGTTTGAAGTAGGTTGTGAATACAAAGGTGACTGTAACTTAGTTCCCTAGATGGATATACCAAACTTCAGATAAAACACTCAATCTCTCTATTATATATTTTTTTGCATCACATTCTAGCCAAGAACACATTATGAGTCATATTCAAAGAGCTAAGCTATGCCAGGGATTCCCTCAAAGGGCATCCCCCACTCTTCCTATGTCCTTTTCTGATGCAACATGACAGGGATTGCTCTTTTGGAGACAGCAAGATGGTTTTAACCTTTCATTGTCATTTCATGAGCACAGACCCTTTTAAAAATACATGGCACAGTAGACTTGCCAAAGTCTAAATCAGCAAATCCCTATAATGTGTTTCAAAAGGTTTCTCACCTCTTCATACCACATATACTGTGGTATATAAATGACAAAACAAAATGTGAGTATACACTCATATTATACACCCTTAAAAGTAGAGATGAAGCTTCTGGGCTGCCGTCCAAATTGTTCTCATAAACTAAAAAGAAAAAAACAACATAACCTCCTGTGAATCCCTTAATAAGCTCTCAGGTGGGTCAAAACATGCCAGTTTGTAAACACAGACATAAAGGGAAGGGTTTAATCACTCTTCATTAGACTCAATGCTCCATCAGATGTAAGTTCAAGTAAAAAATTATTGGCTGGATGTCAATCAAACACACTGGCCACATAAACTACAATCCAAAATCTCAGACGTAGTTCATAGCTTGGACATCATTCCTGTGGCCATTCATCCATTTCACAGTATTTGTTGAATGCCGTGCTTATTATATGTGGAAAAGGCTGACTGATATAGGGCTCCGGTCTTGAGTCTGTAGTTTGTTGTCCTTAATGCTGATCAAACAGGTTTTAGTTTTGTCATGTGTTTTCTGTGTATTTGGTATAAAATCCACAAAACATCCTAGTATTATATTTTCTGTGTATATTAAAGTGATCAATAACAGGATCACCCTCTCAGCCAGCAAAACCACAACGTGAAACCAATTACCAAAAGGGTTCTTTGGAGAAGCCCCATAGAAAAATCACCTTTTCAGAGGCGGAGCCTGCCTTTTCAGCATGAATGAAAGTGATAGAAATCAAACTCAGTTATTTTACAGTTATTTTACAGTTATCAGGCAATGGCAGTGTTGCGCATGGGTTAGCGAGCTACTTTACCCAGATTGCATTACTTTAATTTTCTTGCCTTTGCCAAACTAATGACTAGCCTGGGTCAGCTAGTCTCTGTCAGGTCTGGTGACTGTTGGCGGCCGCTAGTGGCCACCCTTTTCTTTTGGATTAGGTTATGAGGCTTGTATTATGAAGTGGTTGTGGTTTTTTGTGTATTAAGTACAGCTGTCTTTTGTTTGTGTGAAGGGCTTGTGTTTGTTTATTGGTGTTTTGGTATTTAAGTTCATTAGTGGTGGACCTCAGTGTTGGACCACCGTCATCCTGGCTCTATTCAAAGGTTTCTGAGTTATCCTTTTGTTTCATGAAAGTTTTGTTTTCCGGCCCTCGCGCCGTTTACTTTGCAGTTTTCAATAAAAGTATAAAAGAATCATGGTCTGCACCAGGGGTGTAACGGTACACAGATGTCACGGTTCGGTACGTACCTCGGTTTTGGGGTCACGGTTCGGTACGGTTCACGATACAGCAAAGTTAAGTTAACAAAAAGTTCTAAAGAATGAGGCTTGGTTTGTTTTCGTTTATTTTAAATAAACAGCAGTGTATTAACCAGAAAACACACACTCTTGTTTATATTCTCATGTATGTTTTAGGCAGCAGAAGTGTTACGCTAGTAGGTGGCACTATTTCACCACACTACGACCCAAGTTTATGATTTACTTGCAATTTTTAGTCCCTCTGTGATTCTCCGTCGTACCGTGTATTCTCCGAGAGACATCATGTACCGAACCGTGACCCATGTACCGTGACGATTCGGTACCTATACATGTACCGTTACAACCGTAGTCTGCACCTGCTTTGAGTGCATGGGAGAACAGAGGGAAAGACGTGACAGTCTCTCATTTTTCTGGATGCTTTTTTAAAATGAGTTTCCTATTATTTTTAATTATTTTATTTTACATTAGAGCTCTACAGTAAAACTTTTAATGAAGGGTTCTTTAAGGGAACACTCATTTAAATCTAATCTCTATCTACCACTTCAGTAGACTACAAATGATTACCGTGGTCAACAATTTAGACACAATTTAAGATTCCCTGTACGAATATACTAATTAAGCTAATGGATTATGAGTTTTGAGTCAAAAGCTTTTTCATGATTTAAAAGTATGCTAAGCACATCAGTGGTAAATGACCACATGCTATTGATGCAACAAATTAGGTCAAAAATATAGTTTTCCTGAGCACCAGTGCTGGTTCTTCTGTGGCGTCACTTCAAAGAACCCTTTGCCGCAACCTTTTAAATGTATAGACTGATGTTCTGACACTGTGTAGCCATATATGATTTTTGGTCTGATTCATTAGAACAATCCATTGTTACATTTATGTTTTCACTGAAGGAATGATACTGGGGGGACAGGTGCAGGCTATGGTTTATTATATTGAATGATTCCATGCCATTCCAATTCTTCATGAGCCAGAAGTTCTATCCATCCTAATTATGTGGCACTAACTACATTTTAATATGACCTTGATTCACAGCTGTCTCCACTGACACTGCCAGACTTCAGCTCCAGGCAGCTGTCACACAGGATCGCTGCTCTGTGGGACACCAAGTGAAGTATTATTTCCTTTTCACGTGATCTTAGCCAACCCACCCAGGGGGACATTTTTTAAAGGTTGGAGCTACACTAGAATTTTAGAGACAATCAAGGGTTATTATGGTGACATATCAATATGCTTAGTTCCATAGCTGTGCATTAAGGAGGTCTGAAATCACTGGGTAGTGACTGTTAAGACTGACAGAGTGTGTGTTTGTGTGTGTATATATATATGTGTGTAGATGTGGTAGATGTGGCCACAGATGTGTTTTCGTGGCAATATGTACATTTTCATACATTTAAGTGCTAAAATAGTTAAAAATATTTTACTAATTTTATAACATACATATAAACATACATTCAGCTACATTTCCATTAAAAAAACAGTAAATTTTTTGGTACTTTGGAGAGAAACACAATAAAAGTGCATCTTAGGATGGTGAAATACTGCTGTAGCAGTGGTGGCTTCTATAAGACTACAGGTGAAACAACGTTTCACTAAGAAAAATAATAGAAAAAACAATCTTCATAACAATCACTTTTTTACTGGTGTGAAACATTAAAATGATCATAAAAATAAGATTTTTCTCCTCAATAGTGTTTTCAGCTCCTCAATAGTGTCACAGTTGTATACGGCTCTGGTCATTCACTTCAGTGTAAATTTCCTCAGACCTCAGCGGCTCGTGGATTTTCGAGCTTTCAATGCTAAAGTCCCACCCGTGAAACAAGTGACTGCCTGCTGTGTTTGGGTAGTTCTCCACTTCAGAATGACTGACATAACAATGTGGCCAATCATCACCTTTGAAATAAGTTTTCACTTCTTTCTATTTTATGTACTGAGCACTGACCTTGAGTGTGAGACTGAAGCTTCATACATAACAAAACACGTAACATTTTATTTACTAGAATTTATTAATAATATTTCTATGTATTTTATATGTTATTATTTGTCTGTGAGTGCTCAGAATGAGGGGCATTAGCTTGTTAGCTTGACCGCTTGTTCGCGATCCCATCCACCACCCAGCTTAGCTGAGCACTGGTGAAATCCTGTTGGTCTGACAGAGTGATTAACAACTTCACCAAGAAGACAAGGAGGGTAAAATTCATTTAAAAGATGAGAAAGAGGCTAGATATGTTTTCTTGGGATTTAGAAATATTGTTAATTATGTACAGTTGAAATAAATGTTTAAGATATGCACAATAAAACACTTTTTATATTTTGTAGTGATTTAATACTAACTATGAGGAGATTGAGGGAAGAATAGGCGAGAGACGATACATCAAAATGTGATTAAACAAAGCAGAACAGAAAAATCAAGCTGCACAGGAGCACAACGAGGTACTGAGTTTATTTTGCTGCGCACCACAAGGATGAAGGGTGGTTTGTTTCACCAAAAACATTGACCAGGAGTTGGCACTGCACTGTACTCTGAGACAGGAGGTTTGAAAGAAGCCAGTCTGAGAACGTTATTTACTCATTGCGGGAGTTCAGTGTAAACTGTACAGTACAGATATGGGTTTACATTTACATTTTATTTAAGGGTACTATATTAAACTGAGTTTAAAATAAAATTAAAGTGTTTTGGGAGCATATTTGGGGTTTACACTATTAAAAAATTAAATATATATTGTTGGCATTAAGTAAATAATGCATTAATGCTGCCACCTTTCGCCTGCACAAGGCCCCTCACCTGCCTTCATTGTTGACTCTTCTGACCATTTTGCTATTTTTGTCTGAGTAAATCACCAAGGTTCTTCATATGACCATCACTTCTGAGTTCTAGGTCACAGTTTGTCAAGTAGTTGGTAGGTTTTGTGGTTTTGGATCACTGGCCCATTGCAAAACCAAGCCAGCCATGTTTTCAGTTTATAAGCTGACCATGTCACACCTGAGTTCACACTTTGTTTAGTGGAATCCTTTCTTCTATCTACAAGTTTCCAGATAGTCTGAGATTTCTTAACCTTTCTAATAGTGGAAATTGTGACCTGGTGTGACATCTGGTGAACCTTCAACCCAACACAGGAGAAGTAGGTCACCAGAATATTAGGCAACAGGGCTCTGGACTAGAGGTGTATGTGTGTGTGAGTGAATGAGTGTCTACAGCTGTGCTCGTTAAGGGGCTAAGTGTTCAAGTTGTGTGATTGGCTGAATTTGAGTTTAAAACCTTGCTGAGCCAGAAATTCGGTGCGTGGTCACCCAGGTTTTTGGGGGTTGTTGTGGTGGTGAAGCTCCTCCGTGAACGAGCTTGTTTTGAGTTGGACTTTTGTGCTTTTTGATTTGAATAAAGACTGTATCTTTGGAACTTGCGCTGCTGCTGCTGTGTCTTTCTCCCTCAGCCAGGCATTGCTTTATAGCCTTTCATTGTTTGTAGACTTTAAATAGCTAAATTCTCAGGTCCTCTACAGCTGCCTTGAATAGCCCTTGGTTGTAACAGGGTCAGAGAATGTATTACTCTCGAGCAAATCAGCTGACAATCATTGCCATTTTACCAGGGATTTAAATTAATGTGTACCCAACTCGTTTTCTTACAACTGCACATGGCACATGATCTGTGTTTGGGTTTGCACACCAGGTTTGTTCATAAGAAAACTGTCAGAATGAGCTTTATTTGGCCTACAATCTGACGTACCGGCACATTCTTGAAAACTGAATCAGTTTTCTTTATTTGAGGTTGGCTGCTAGGACTAGAAGAAAAGTATCTTTTAAAAGAAGAGGTTTGGCCTCTAGGCTTGCAAAAAGTTCAAACTCAATTAGTCACAAGTGCATACCACAAGTGCCAACCATGCTGTCACCTGGCTGCAGCTCCTGCTCTCCCAGTCGCTGGACTACTGAGCTTGGTTTACCTTCATTTGTCATTTTGTGTTTTTTATAACCTTCAGCTTGTTTTCTTTTGAGTTTTTTTTCTTCACTACTCAGTCCTGTCTCACATTATCATTTACTTACCTTACCATATGTACTGGTCGCCCATGGTCTATGTCTTTAGGGTGAGTTGCACTAATGTGGGACATTCTATGTAGTTTGGACTTCTGTAGTGTATTACAATGTATTATAAGTCCAAAGTACAAAATAAATTACATTAGAGCAACTCACTCTATTTAGCTTAGCATATGCATAGTGTTCTTTGTTTCAATGCCCTGTTCATGCGCAACACCTGTTTTTTGTTTAATTCCTTGCCTGACCCAGAAGCTCTTTTTCTGGCCTTCCTCTTGTGTGTTTGCTTTATAGACTCAAATTTGTGCCAGTGACTGAAATATCCAGCACTTCTTCGCTTGTTTTCCAGTCTCCTAACCAAGCGCTCGGTTTGCATTTGTTGTTTTTTCCTCTGGAACGTGTTATGGAATACGTATGATGTATTTTTACATGCCTTTACCCTCAAAGGGCTTTGTTTATGAAAACGAGCCAAATATTTTCCTATAATTTGCCCCTTATGGCCTGTTTTTGTTTCTGTTTTCCCCCCAAAAAGCCTACATTTCTGGCACATGTGCCTCCTCTGGCTCCTTCCACCAACACCATGACACATGCATTTGAATTCTCCTGGTAGAACTCTTATAACAGTAGCAATTATCACTGTAATAAAAATCAAGAGGCAATTGAAATGTCTTATTCAGAGGAGCTCTTACGAAATTACAAAGTGGTAATTTCAATATTTTGCGCAGTAACAACAGTATCAAGTAAAAACACATAAAGGAGACAATGCAATAAATAGTTCACTGGGAACAAATGTTGAAGTCATTCTACCTAAGGGTAAAGCCTGTCTGAATCATTTGATGTGTTTCTTAATACAGCAATATCTTCTGGCCAGTGGAGGAGGGAGAACACTCTAGAACTCCCTAGATTGTAAACCAACTCCAGTGATTTGCTGTGTGATACAGATCCAGATCCAGGAAATGAAAGGACTGAGTTATTTAGGAATGATGACTCTGTGCTAAAACGGCAAAGTCGCTGCTACTTTTGCTGGGTTAAGCAGAGACCGTACATGAATTATGTACAGAGGACCGTTTCTGTCCAGTTGAGGACAGACACAAATACAGCAAACCCCAGTTCAGAATTTGCGCCAGTCATTTGTGAATTTTTTCTTGTAATTGTTTAATTGGAAACCTCTGCAAATTCACAGAAACTGTGATATATAATTTTTCACGCTTTAAGTGCTAAAAATATAGTGTACTCATTTTGTAACATAAATATTAACGTAACCACTAGGCCACCAGCTCAGGGCAGCTGGTAGTTGTTAAGGCATTCGCCCTGTGATCAGAAAGTCCAGGTTCGATTCCCAAGACAACTAGGCACCTCTGAGGTTCCCTGAGCAAGGTACCGTCCCCCACACCCTGCTCCCCGGGCACCGTGTTCATGGCTGCCCCCTGCTTCACTTGGTGAATGGGTTTAATGCAGAGGAAGAATTTCGTGCTGTTCACACTG
>JBBJLR010101393.1:0-10052 GCA_037577145.1 Brachypetersius gabonensis | reverse complement strand
TTAATATAATATTATAGTAACTATGGCCTTTAGAAAAATGTTTTTTTAAAGCTTTTGTCCTTAATGGCATTTTCACCTCTTACATTACTTTTACTTTTATACTTTAAGTAGTTTTGAAACCAGAACTTTTACACTTTTACTTGAGTAAAAAGCTGGAGTTGATACTTCAACTTCTACAGAAGTATTTTTAAACCCTATAATCTATACTTCTCCTTGAGTAATGAATGTGACTACTTTTGGCACCTCTGAGCAGTACTGAGTAAGTAATATCTGATATTGTATCTATTGGGGAAATATTTAGGAAGGAGGAGACATTAAAGCAGAGGTAGTGTTTTGAATGTTTAAACAAGTATTCTTATTGTTGAGAAGCCAAGAGTGGGCGCTATCTTTGGAAACAAAGGAGTGTGCTCTGGATAAAGCATATTAAACTTCTGTGTTTGGATTCTAAAGACAGAGCAAAACTGGCCACTTGCTCTCAAGGATCATGAACCTGTCTTTAATAAAGCAGCGTTGCCCCAATTCTCTGACTGCCTTTGATGGGCATAGATATTTTTTTTAATCTAGATTAATTTCACTGTAATCTTGGAATTAATCTAGATTAATCTAGATTAAAATTTTAATCTAGATTCATCTAAATTAAAATGGCTCATTTGAATTCTGCCGAAGGTCTGAGCCCCACCCCCAAAATGATCCCAAGCCACCCTAAATATATAGTCATTATTCTACTATTTTTAAATGATATATCCAAACAGTTCATACAAAATGTCACTGAGCGCAGATACGCACTTTACAAATAGAAACAAGACTATAAATTGAAATGAAAAATAATAAGTCTATCTATCATTATTGAATTAAAATGATGTCCTGACTGTTGATAGTCAGGACACCAGCTGCTGTAGGTAGCAGGCGGGCATTAGGACCCAGGCGAAGTTACACGGGGCTGCTCGTTAGCGATAAGCAACCGGAGCCCTCTCATTCTCTGGTAGCGCTGTTTGTACTCAGTTTAACAGAACGATACTATGGGTGACCATAACTGTTCACTGCTTAACTTTTCTTGTTTCCTTAAGCGAAGAGGAAAGGTTTGGTGAAAAGTTTTCAGCCATCTATACACGCTAATTCATTTCTACAGCCCTAGGGGCTGGGGTTAAGGCTATGGCTAAGCCCCTCCTTGTCTTTCCTTCCTAGTGACGTATACATCTGCGCTAAAATATCAAGGAGAAAATTTATACTACACATAGCTTGCGTAGTATAAACCCAGCTCCCAACCCAACTTGGTGAATAGATTAACGGCAATATTTTTTTTATCGCCCGATAAGTGTCTCACATTAATGCAGCATGTTAACGCCAATAACGGCCCACCACTAATATCAATATATTTTGATTGTTATATATTTTTTATTGACCTTGTAACTTAAGTCCACCTCTCTTTCCAGCGAGGTTATGGAAAGCTCCTTTCCAGTCCCCGGCACGAACTCCTGACTTCCAATTCGAAGCTACGGACTTGTTCGATCCTGTCCCATCGAGTAAGCTCCAGATGACAGTCTTCAAAACTAATCCTGCATACCATCATCAATGGCTCCCTAACAACTGGCCACGTCCCATCTGCTTTCAAGTCTGCAGTGGTCACACTGATTCTGAAGAAATCCACACTGGACTCCTCAGATATCAACAACTACAGACCAGTATCTCTTTTCTCCTTCCTTTCAAAAGTCCTGAAACGGGCTGCTTATAACCAACTTAACACCTTTCTTTCTCAAAACAGGCTTCAGGAACATCACCAGTCCGGGTTCAAGGCTGCGTACTCTACTGAAACGGCACTTCTAGCTGTCTCTGAAGAGCTTCATGCAGCTAGATCAGCCAACCTGTCTTCTGCTTTGATTCTTCTTGACAATTCTGCACCCTTCAACACAGCTAATCATCAGATCCTCTTGGCTACTCTCTCCAGCCTTGGGAAATCGGGCACAGCCTGGCAATGCTCCAAGTTTGCCCCGCGAAGATTGTCCAGAGTGTACCTCAGGGCTCGGTCCTTGGACCACTTTTCTTTTCTCTATATACTAGTTCTCTTGGGGATGTCATAGCCTCACACGGATTCTCCTACCACTTTTGTGCAGATGACACTCAACTAATCCTCTCTTTCCCCTCCAGTGATGATCAGGTCTTGACCTGCATCTCAGACTGCCTGGCTGACATTTCCTCTTGGATGGTGGCTTACCACCTTAAGATCCCAGCAAGACTGAGTTGCTTTTCATCAAAGGGTGTCCATCACCAAGCCACAACCTCATTGTTTCTTTTGAGAACTCTGTTATCGTCCCCTCAAAGAAGGTAAGAAATCTTGGTGTCATGTTGGATGAAGAACTTTTGTTCCTGTCGCATGTTGACCACCTCTCCAGGACATGCAGATACCTTCTGTACAATATCAGAAGCATCCGGCCCTTTCTCACGACGGAAGCCACACAGTTACTCGTTCAGTCTCTGGTTATCTCTATGCTGGACTACTCTGGTCATCTTTTCTGGCTGGACTGCCAGTGAAGGTAACTAGACCACTTCATCTTATTCAGAATGTAGCTGCGAGGTTTGTCTTCAATGTTCCTAAATTCTCACACACCTCCCCTCTACTACAGATCCTTCACTGGCTCCCTGTGGTGCTCGCATTAAGTTCAAAACCTTAACACTTGCCTTCAATGATAAGAATGGTCTTGCACCTCCTTACTTGTCTGCACTGATCAAGCAGCGTGTCACTTCTCATCCTCTCAGGGCATCAAGCGCCGCTCATCTTGAAACTCCGTTGCTCAAAAGAAGAGGAAGACATGCATATAGACTCTTTTCGGTCTTGGCCCCCAGTGGTGGAACAAACTCCCTCTTGCAATCAGATCTCCCTTTCACTGTCCCCTTCACTGTCTTCAAGCGTCACCTGAAGACCCACCTCTTTAAGGAGCATCTTGGTGACTAACCAGTGCTCCCAGGCATCTCTTATACATCTTTTCCTATATATTTAACAAATCCCTCAGCCACTCATCCTCTTAACTGTTGTTCCTTACTTGTGTATTAATCTCTGACTTGCTTTTTCTCTTTGACAGGGTTTGTTACGGTGTGTAACTTAGCTGGCAGTAACTTGGTTAAATAGTTGTTGTTGATTTAAGTATAGCTTTACAGGTTTTTAGAACAGTGTTGTGGACTTTAAGCACTGATGTACGTCGCTCTGGATAAGAGCGTCTGCTAAATGCAGTAAAGTATTTTATGAAAGAATGTCAGTTTGATCACAAAATTCATAAAAGTAATTGTAGCCACTAAGTAAATGAACCAGGCCACTGCTACAAGCAGAGAAGCATCAACAGAGATCCTCCCCACAGGTGCCTGGAAAAAATATGTAGAAGTTATTGTTCACTTTTCCTCTAGGTGTCCATCCCTTAATATAACCAACATACTTATTATAAACAATATACTGAGCTTCTTTGTGACCCATTAACCCTTGTCACAGGATACATGGGGGGTTGCTGACGGGATTCCACACCGGCCCAGTACAGCCCTGCAGGCAGGCATAACTCCTGTCCCCAAGCAGGACTCTATTAAACTCCACTGTAGAAGACAGTATTACTGTGTATAACATTCAAACAGCACAATGTGTACAATGTGAAATTCTTTCTCTGCATTTGAATCCATTCAAGTGAAGCAGTGAGCTGCCGCCAGTGAGGGACTCTGGGGAGCAGTGTGTGGGGACAGTACCTTACTCAAGGGAACCTCAGTGGTGATACTAGCAGTTGTGATTCGAACCCCCAACCTTCTGATAGCAGGGCCAGCACCCTAACAACTAGGCATTCCACTAAAAATAATTTTAAATGTTATTGTTATTATTCATATATATTTTTATTTTTGAATTAATTTGTTGCATTAAATATTTGACATTTGCAATACTATATATATATTTAATATTTTAATGCAATGAAAATGCTGAGACGTTTATAGTTCATTTTTTAATAAGTAGTGATAGCAGGGAATTCTCATGATGGAATGATCTCTCTGGAATACGTTTCCACACGTCCAACATTCTTTGAGACAAAGCTAGACTACGAGAGAACCAGACCAGACCAGACTTATTCTCCTGTGTAAGTTACTGTGGAAACACAGCAGGGATTCATTTAAACGGCGTTGATGGAATGGAACTCCCACTTAAATAAGTGACATTTAGCGAAACAAACTGTCACGATTCCTATCTATGGCCACTAAGGGGCGCCCTCGGACTTCAGTAGTGCCTTACTGGTTGTGACCTAATCTCTGTTGGGCTGTCAGTAATGGACTCTCAGCTGAACAGAGATTAGTAGCATTATTGTCTGTCTTCCCATTGGTCCTCTGTTCAGTCTCCTGTTGTCTTTAAGTTGGTTTAGCTTCAGTTCTGGAGCATACCCTCACCATACCCCAGTCTCTATCCTCCTTTATTCTCTTGCTTGTTTTTTGTGCCCTCCGTGCCATTTTCTGTTCAGTTCTGTTCTTCTTCTTCTTCTTTTTCTTTCAGCTTTTTCCTTCAGGGGTCGCCACAGCGAGTTATCTGTCTCCATTTTGTCCTGTATTCTGCATCCTCTACCCTCGCACCAACTAACTTCATATCCTCTTTCAGTATCCTTCTACCTATGTAATCATTGTCTCTCTTCTGGACATGTCCAAACCATCTTAGTCTGGCCCCTCTGACTTTTATCTCCAAAGCATCTTACATGAGCTGTCCCTCTGATGTACTCCTGATTCACTTACACACATGTATTCTGTCTTGCTGCGACTACTCTTCATTCCTCTCTCCACCTCTCTAGCTTTTCCTCTACCTGCACCCTGCTCTCACTGGAAGATCATGATGTCATTTGCAAACACCATAGTCCGTGGAGACTCCTGTCTAACATCATCTGTCAGCCTGTCCATCACCCAAGCAAACAAGAAGGGGCTTAGAGCCGATCATTGATGCAGTCATACCTCCACCTTGAACTCGTCTGTCACTCCTACAGCACCTCACTGCTGTCTCACAGCTCTCTTACAGGTCCTGCACCACTCTAACATACTTCTCTGCCACTCCAGACCTCCTCCTTCCTCGGCACCCTGTCATATGCTTTCTCTAAATCTACAAAGACACAATGTCAATTCCATCTCTTTCCCAGCATCTTCAGCTGGTCATTTGGCATCTCCAGCTCGGCCTTTGGCTCTTCCTTTGTCTCCAGCACGCCCGTCAGCCCCTCCTACGCCTCCATCCCTAGATGGCCAGCAAATCCAAGACAGCAGCTGGCTGTCTGTATCTCTCTGTTCATACTGGCTGTTGCTCTCTGTTCACCTCCTCCAGTGTCTCCGACACACCACTCCGCCTCTCCAGTGTCTTCAGCCCACCGTTCAGCCCCTCCAGTGTCTCCAGCCTGCTGTTCCGTTCCTCCAGCGCATCCAGAACACCATTTTGCTCCCGCATTGATCTCCTAAGCTGCGGCCCCTGCACCCGTTTCCTCACCGGTCTCCCCAGCTGCAGCCCCTGCACCAGTTCCCGCACCAGTCTCCCAAGCTCCTGCACCGGTCTCTACACCAGCCACCCAAGCTGCGGCCTCTGCACCAGTTCCGATACTGGTCTCCAGAGCTCATGGTGAGGTAAAAAACTTTGCATTTGGGTGCATACCAATTCATTAATGTAGGTACTCAGAGTACTACAGCAAAATAATTATGTCAACCTCTGATCATATATCATTGTTCAGTTAAGTACTATTCTTACTGCTGTTTATTACATTTTTAAAAACTTGATCACCTGAGAAAATAATTATATTTATCAATCTCCTAAATAACATATCTAACACAAATATAGGAGTGATATAATCCTCTTTTATGTCTACTCAGCAGAGCAGGAAATTGTCAATGCAAATTAAATGAGTTAGGGCAAAAGATCTCTGATAATAACCTATGAATCAAAAAACAGTTAGCTCATCTCTTCCCACATCCTTCTCTGGACCAGGATGCCTCATTAACCATCTCGAATTTCATCCATGAATATTCAACAATTAGGGATAAGGAGAGAAGGACTGTGAGAGTGAAAGAGAAAGTAGGAAGCAGAGGAACTCTGCTTATTACTTTAAATAAGAAGGGCCTTGGTACAGTACTAGGGGTGTTCTCAGACCATTTATGATGTGGCATAAAATCCAAGACAAATCACTTCCTGATTTCAAACATCTACTTGGGATGGCATGGTAGATGAGATTTATCTGTGCCAGAGTAAGCCACATGCCAGTAAGTTCTAAGCATAGCACTGAAGAACATATGTCACAAAATTAAATTAGGGCACGGCTAGGGACGTTTTTAGAACAGGTAAATATGGTAAAATGTTGTAGGTAAAAAGTTACTACTTTCTGTTTTAAGCACCGGAACAAAAAACAGATCAAGAAGTATGTTGCAAAGAATACACATTTTAATTTCGGGATACTTTTCAAAAAAGGCAAGCCCAAAGACAAAATGGGTAATTGTCAGGCATTAAAACTAATTTTAGTTTTATATATAATGTCTGCAAGTTTTTTGTTTTCATTCTGAGATTGCTATATATTTTGGGATTGTGTCTCATTTTAATATAACTTATTTTGATACAATACAACCCAAATGGGGTTAGGAGATGTAAGTAAATCCCCTTACCTGTGACTAGAAAGGTGCAACGGCCAATGCCAGCCTCGTTGGTGATGTCACATGTATACGCGCCATAGCCCTCACGATTGAGTGCTCTCACATGGTACTCGGTCTCATCACGAGCGTCAAACTGTCCCACCGTCAGAAGTCTTGTGCCCAACTTCCACTCGTACTTTAGCACACGAGATGGGTGTGCACGCAGCACTCTGCAGCCTAGGCTGAAGGCCCGGCCCAGGCCCTGACGCATCTCTGAATAAACCGGCTCCACCGCTGGTGGATCTGTGGAGAACAGCAAATCACAATCCTTTTAATTTGATGGTGTCCTCTTCTCACACAAGGTTTAGGCAAGGTCTACATAAATGTGGGCATTTGAAGCATTTGCCTCTTGTAACAGAGATTCAAGTGGCTTGTTCCTTACTTTGTATGTGAAAGCCTGTAAGGTCTGTCTGAAGTTGCCTATTAGCTGTCTAATGAGCTCTTCAGCTTATACTTAGTAAAATAAAACCTTGTACTGCATATACATGTCATTTTAACTGTACAAAACACAATTTGTGAAATACTGCTGATTTGGGTGTCCTTTCTTTCTTCCCTTTATCCCCATTACATTTGCAGTGCCCTTGCCTGCCCCACAACCTACTTTTGATGATTGTAACTAAAATAAAATATTTTCTTTCATAAACTCACTATATTCCAACTTTAAACTTTTGCAATTAGCTCACAAATGACCCATTCATGTAGATGAAATGTGTACAACACTGCACAGTGGTACAGTGCATTACTATTCCTCTTTGCCCTTGGCAGTAAGTATTTTGCTTTGCATACCTGAGAAGTCAATGAGCATTTTGTCTTCCATTTCATTAACTTTTCATTTTGGACAGTGAAAACTATAAGCAGGAAATGTTTAGATGGCTTTTATAATCTACTCTTGCTTTGTAACTGAATTATGTTCAGTCAGCCAATTATCTTCAGTCAGCCATGGCTTTTTTCTCAGTGTGAGCACTTATAGATATGATTCAGATTAGGGGTGTTGAAATTAATCACATAATTGATGCATCGTAATGTAGACGTGGATGACTCTGCATTGATGCAGTGGCAGAACATAATAGATTATATCATAATGACATTGCTTGATTTTCTGGCGGAGGCTTTAAAAATCTAGTTAAAAAGTGCTCCCGGTAGTGACTGTGGCTGCCTGATCTGAGTACAGCACTTTTCTTGACACGCCAGCCAAAAATGTGAAAAGAATGTCACACAAAAAAGGTTTCCCCCACCACCAAAGATGTGGTCACTGCAGAAATGTCCACTCTCAAACCAATGATTGTATACATTTTCAGTTTTCGTTGAATAAAAACGGAATCTTAAATCCCACTGCTTGTATTTGAAAACATAATGTGAAGTGGGGCCGGCAACGCCCCCTTAAACAAGAGAAAGAAAGGAAAACCAGTTAAAAGGGTAAATGCCTGAGGGTATTTTTAATATAAAGGAAAAGATGTATAAGAGATATGTCACCAAGGTGCTCCTTCTTGAAGGGGGGGGGGTCTTCAGAAGACTTTTGAAGACAGCAAGGGACTCCACAGATCTGATTGCAAGAGGGAGTTCGTTCCACCACTGGGGGGCCAAGACCGAAAATAGTCTAGATGCATGTCTTCCTCTTCTTTAGAGCAGCAGAGGTTCAAGACGAGCTGTGCTTGATGCCCTGAGAGGACGAGAAGTGACACGCTACTTGATCAGTGCTGAAAAGTAAGGAGGTGCCAATCCGTTCTTGGCCCTGAAGGTAAGTGTAAATGTTTTGAAAGTGCGAGCAGCCACAAGGAGCCACTGAAGATTCTGTAGAAGCAACGTGAGAATTTAGGAACATTGAAGACCAACCTCGCAGCTGCTTTCTGAATCAGTTGCCTTGTTACCTTCAGTGGAATTTCAGCCAGTAGAGAGTTGCAGTAGTCCAGTTTAGAGATGACCATAGACTGGACGAGTAACTGTGTAGCTTCACTGGTGTGAAAGGGTCTGATTCAGTAGAGCAGGCAGCCTTGAACCCGGCCTGGTGAGTTGATTTTAAACAGCAGGTTCCATGACTTTGGAATCGAATTAGAGAAGAGATACTGGTCGCTAGTTTTTGATATCTGAGGAGTCCAGCCTGGGTTTCTTTAGAATTGGTGTGACTTGATAGCAGAAAGACCAGTCCAGTAAGGAACCACTGATTTTAGGTGATATGCGGGATTAGATCCAAGGATGCCTGGAGTGTAGTCGATGGGACAGGTTTGAGCAGAGACGTGGTGGGTTTGCTGGATGTCAGGACCACTGACACATCCATTGGAGCGAGAGATGAGCATTGGTTGGTCTCTGGCTGGCAGGCGGCTTGATGATTAGTGGGATGAAGCTACTAATGTCATCAATCTTCTTAACAAAGATAATGGTGAAGTTTTCTGGTGAAAGAGCTGGAAAAAGAGGGAGAGACTGCGATGGTTCCATGGTGATTCTTCAAACTTGGTTCTGTAGAAGGAAGACTTTGCAGTGGCAAATTTTATATATGCACATGCACCAAGTTTTCAAGCGTTCAACAGGAAGCAGGAGTGCTACAGCATGCCCATTGCCATATAATAACTCTATAAATATCATTGTATCCAGTACTTCATGTCAAACTTAAAATGTTTGTCAGTGACCTAGCCACATGATGCGTGACAGTTCTCACAAATAGAAACAAAATGTTATAAAAACATGCATCTCTAATTTGTGAACAAGATTTTGGCAGCAAACACACAGTGTGAATACCCCTATGACAACATGGAGATCATCCACCTTCACTGTATCTAAAGGCTAATGTGCCTATAATGCCCCTACTGTGAGTGCATAGTTTTTTGTTGCTTTTTTATATCTCAGTTCTGTGTGTCAATAGTGATTTGTTTTTAACATCATTACCATAAGGCACTTGGCACCTGGTGTCTGTCCAGCAGAAACATATTTGTTTTGTTTACTATAGGGTCACTGTTTCTTAACATTCTCTAAGCATGTTAAGCTGAAAAACATGTTAAGCTGAAGAGGCTATGGGTTCACATCACAGGACTGTGGAGAAAGAATTTCACATTGTTCACACTTTGTGCTGTTCTGTGGTGTGTTCATGTGTTCATGAGGAGACATTTTACTTTATTATGAAGTATCTAATAAAGTAGAATTAAGAAGAAACATTTTATTCAGAAAATGAAAGCATTACAAAGACATTCTTTTCCAATTAAGTTTTTTTTTTAATTATTTTTAATATACCTTCCTACTCAATATAGTTTCCTGCAGCATGTACATAAACTGTTTTTCAGAAGCAATAATTATGCCTTTGTGAGGTTTGACATGGAAAATAGGAGGAAACAACTAGCTGACTCCACTGAACAGTCCAATCTGGATCAGCAGTCCAGGACTTCCTATGGACCAATTAG
>JBBJLR010101334.1:0-10054 GCA_037577145.1 Brachypetersius gabonensis | reverse complement strand
ACACACACACACACACACACACACACACACACACACACGCACACACACACACACACACACACATGCACACACACACACACACACACACACACACATGCACACGCACACATTCACAATCACACACACACAGTTACACGCACATACATACACATACACACATGCAAACACACACACACAAATTCACAAACACACACACATGTATGTATACACACGTGTATACACTTACACACACTATCATGCAATATATAACATGAAGCTAGTTCTATGCTGCATGATAGTTGGTATAATGATCATATAATAATCATATGCTGAGCATTTAAAAGTTGATGCAACTGAAAAATACTGAAATCAGATTTGAAATCAGGATGAAACACTGGTGTGTGTTGTGGTTTCTGATGATTACATTTTTTTTGTTGACCGGTGTAATAAGCCTTAAAGAGTTCACATCATGGAAAACAAAATTTTCCTCACTTTTAAGAAATTAATTATTTTAATTAGTATGCGTACACATATAGTATGTTACAAAGTATGGTCCATATATGGAAGCAAAACAGCAAAACAGTTTTTGCCACCAATCCACTAATTCAGCTTACTGCTGTTTGGCTCTGCCTATTCAGCCTGGACTGAGGAACAAACATTTCAGCCATTTAGAACAGAGGTCTTTCATATAGCTCAGTCTTAAAGGCATAGCAAAAAACAGCTGGTTTAATTCCAAGAGATAAAGACTGGAAAACCATGAATTACAAAAATCCATAAACATCAGACTAAACACTTAGGAAAATCTCAGAGAAAAAAATCCATGCAAGAAAAATATAGGATGTGCATCATCAATATTAATCGATATTAAGTAAAAAAGAATTAAAGTTAAGGGCGGAGCTCACTTTGAGGCCCCAATTGACCTGACCTGGAACATGTTCCCTGCAAAAAACTTTACCTTTAGAAGCCAGAAAATCATGAAAAGAAAAAAAATTGTGTTTTAAGAACAACTGCACCTATAAGATAAATCTAGAAACTTTTAGAAACTTAGTCTTGATTTAAGGAAGCTTTGCAAGAGAAGTTTTCTAGCTATATTTTCTAGAGAAGTTTTCTAGCTATATTTTCTAGAGAAATTTTCTAGCTATATTTTCTAGAGAAATTTTCTAGTTAAATTGACACTTTTGCTTGAATCGAGTATTACTTTCCTTGTTTTGCTTTTATTTATTTTTTACAGTGACTTTTCCAGTGCATACACGCACACACAGAGCTGACTTATCATCAACTTTACTTTGATACTTGGGCTGAGAGACTGTAGAAATGAACTGATATTTTACACTTGTGTGATATACTTGCTGTGAGACCAGCAGCCACCCTCCTCTGATCAGCTGTTAGCCTCCATGCACTCCTTAACAAATAAGTGGAAAGATCCAATACAGGAGAAATGAAATGGCAGCCACAAAATAGAGAGTGTGTGTGTGTGAGAATTATGAGAAAGAGAGAGAGAGAGAATGCAAGAGTTAACAAAATCTACCATATTAAACACACCTAACTTAAGAACATAAACCTGAATGTGACACAAGGCCGATAATACACATGAAAAATTGCCATGAATCCGGCGCAAAAGCTGGTATTTTGTCTGGGCCTTGTCAGACTCAGGTCTGGTAGCGGACCTCTTGTGTTCACTCTCTCTCTCACACACACACACTCAGACACACACACATAGTTTCAGTCTGAAGAGTGAGGCCCCTGACTCAGTTGGAAGTTTATGACGCTGACTGTGGCATTGTGGTGAGAGCGATTAAGGCCCAGATTCTGACAGTGTTGGTGGTCTTATTGTTGCTGTATTGAGGCTGTGGTGTGAAACGTATCTCTGCATGACTACCAGCTCACACACATCCATCTCAGTGCAGGGGTCCCACTGAGCAATGCCTGAGTTACTGAACGCACATCACAACAGCACAAAAGTGAAAGGGGAGAGAGCCGTGGCCTATGTTCATGTGGTTCGAGGTCATGGGAATTGAATTTCAGAATACATTGTTTTAGTGGGTTTTTCGGTAAGTGAATGAATTTTGATATTTTTAGTGGAAGAAAGAAAAAACTATGAATAATTTACAACAAGAAAAATGGTTACAGCAGCTGTGTGGGCCAACCTCTGTACTGAGTATTTATTCCCTCTATAAGAAATAAGTGGATATTACATACAGTTTATATATACAAATTGTTTTCTGCTATATGTTTTATATACAGTATTGTGTCAAATTCTGAGGCAATTTCTAAGCTAGCTATCTAGACAGCAAACAACAGCCTGTAACATTAGGATAAGATTTTAAATAGCAAGCAGATTTTGCATTTCAAGGACCCTGGTTTCCCATACCAACAGGAGACCACCTTTCAGTCTCCCTCTGTACTCTAAAGGTAAGAACCTTGCACAATAATTCATTTTCATCTTATGGTTGTGCTGTTGCTACTGTTTCTCTTCATTCAGCTATGAATCAAACTCAACACATAATCAGGCGATAATAATCACAGCAGGTGACACTGTGCACATAGGTGGACCTATGCGGTGGTGGGCAGTCGGCCCTGCCAGATAGAGTGAAAAGGTGCAGAAAACAAATCAGAGCAATGGAGAGTGTAAGAGAAGAAAAGAAAACAAAAAAGCGAGGGATGCAAAGGGGAGGAGGTCAGAGCCGCCCGTCTCTCAGTGTGTCACCACACACTGATTGTTGACTGCAACCATTAATTGCTGGTGTTGTGTTTGTTCAAGCCAGTGCTTATTTTGTCACAGGAATGCAGGGCTGGGGAGGGATGGAGAGAGCGGGAGAGAGGGGTGGAGAGAGGGAGAGGTGAAGGGTAATAACAGGGCGGAGAGGAGCCAGTGTTTAGCCGCCTGATCAAGCAGGCCAGCGTTCCTCAACCCCAGACGCCCCGTCTCTGCCTGACCACACTGTCTCTGGTCACACTAAACACTCTGCAGTATGAGAGGAACAGCTGCACGCAGTGGATGGTGAGGATTTGCACAGCGCTGTCATCACACACTTTTTAATTGAATGGATGTAGGATATATGAATGATGAATGAATGCATGATATTTATGAAACATTAGACGTTAGCGAGCATAGACGGCTCTCAGTGCCACTCATTCTGTATAGTATAAAATTTGAGATATTATTTGGTAGTATTTTAGAATATTTTTTATGCATTAAATTGTTTAGAACCGTGAATAGACATTTTATTCTTTATTCTTGTTATTCTTGTTTTTTTATATCAAAATAGTTCATATATAGGCTCCCAACAAGTGACAAATAATATATAAAAATATAACAGAATATGTTATTATTACTCTCTGGTCCAGTGTTGTTGACAGTTCAACAGTATCACGACAGTGTTAACATTGATCACAATTTAGAACATCCCATGCAGCAAAAGTGAGCTTCTCTTCTCTTCTACAGAAGTTCTGTATTTGCTTCAGTCCATTTTGCTGTGTCTTCAGTTCATCATTCATGAATCAGGGTCAGAATCAGAATCAGAAGACTTCATTGATCCCTGAGGAAACTGCTTGTTTTATTACTGCAAAGAGACTCAGAAACACAGTGACAAGAACTGTATCAAATAAAAGATAGTCTAAATAAATCCAATAAAAAAACTCAATATGAAATACACTGTGGTGTATACAAAAAATGCTGGTTCTAAATACTGTAGATAAGAAACGCACAGTTAAGTGAATTCTAACAATACTAATGCTGGACTGGAGTATGTTACTGCATGTAGTAGAGATCAGTAGTAATATTGACAGGTAGTGATGTTTACATGATAAGACTGTTGCACATAAGGAAATGATTCAGCTCCCATTTAAAAAACTTCACATGATACTGTACATAAGATATTGCACAGAGTAGTGTGTGTTAATAGGGAATCAAATGTATTAACAGGGAGTTTGTAATCTCAGTGAAAGCCTCTACTTTCCAGGGAAGGCTTAACAGTAAATGATGGAAAATTACTGTGAGGATTTGATTGCATTCAGCCACAAGAGCATTAGTGAGGTTAAGTACTGATGTTGGATGATTATTTCCAGACCAGCAGCTCATTCTATTGGCAGTTCCTTTTTTGTGGAGATTGAAGCTGAAGACTTATATCAGCAATAAAAAGGAGCAGAATTCACTCATTAGGACTCCAAGTGCTTTGGACATATAGTTAATCTTTAATCTATTTTATCTCATCTGTTTTCAAGCCCCTGTCTTCTTCTAAGATAGAACTTTTCATTTAATCCACAAGATTGACAATCATTAAACAGAAGTTCACAAAACTAAGCTTAATTTGTCCATTGAAAACCATTGCTTAAATATGTCATCCATCTACAAGTATTTAGTCATTTATATATATTATGTATGCATTTATATTTATGTATTAGTTATTAGAGGGGTCCAAGCACTAAAGGTACTGTTCTAATTCTAATGGTAGTCACAGAAACACTAAGCTTGTCAAAGGGACTCACAAAAGACTGGTGGTGGTGTGTGTCTATACCTGCTGAACCTTACAGTCTGAAGACTAAATTCTTTCTTAATTTTATAAATTAAACCAAACTGCATTTCGGACCATAAAGCTCCCACAAAAAAATATTTATTTCTCCTTGTATTGGTGTCAAAGTGTTCACAAGAGCCTTATTATACTATAACTGACAAACAATAGACCTACCATATGCTGTATAGTCCTTCCAACTTGGAGCACAGTTGACTGAAGTTCAACTGTTCTGAAGTTTTAGCTGTTTTAGAGTTTGCTTTTTCTGATTTTGAGGTAGCTTGAAAATATTGCTACATGTAAATCGTTAGGTGGGGAGCTATAAAGCTATAAATCTTCTGCTCCAAGCTAATATACAAGTGGATGTTAAATTAGTAATAATAAGTAATTATGTAAGTAAGGTAAAATAGTCAAAATCAAGTAGTCAGCCTTCAGCTAAGGTTCAGCGTGCTTACCACTGGCCAGTTATCATGAAATTTGAATTCAATGTCCACATATGGATTCTCCACCAGTTAATAAAATTGGGCAGTAATTGCCCTCAAAATGGTGCTCTAGCCCAGCATTTTGCCTTTTGACCTTTAGCTCCTGAACTGAAGTCTTTGTCTCAACAAAAATAATGATGAAGCCTTTAAATTTCTCTCACTAAAATTTGAGCAAATTTGCATAAGATACAAGACATATTTTTCAAACCAATCCTTGTTTTTCCTTCTTAATTGTTGTGAATTTGGCTTACTTTTTTTAGAAACCATCTATCCCTATTTCCCTTCTCTCCAGAATGAGGGCAGGTGCAAAGGCAGAGTTCCATTTTACTCTTTTATTGATAATAACAAAACAAACAGGCACGAGGACCTGAAACCATAAGCACTACAAACCAAAATGAGATAGGAGCACATATACAGCCAGTATTAGGGACTGTGGACTGACACTAAAGGTCCAACAAAAAGAACTAAATACCAAACTTCAAAGCTCCTGAACAAATAGAAACTTGACATCCTTTCTCTGAGCACACTGGTCAGCTGAAACACATAACAAACTAACTCAAGACCGGTGCGCTCCAAAAAGAGTTCCAAAAACACAAAAGCCAAAAATCAGAAAAGCCGTTACACCATCAGGCTGTAGCCACCTTCTGGGATGCTGCCCTGCATGCTGTGGTTGACATCACTCTAAGCAAGAGTCTGATCAACACATTAAAAAACAATGAATATTTGTAAACAATATGGCTGCCAAAAGCTCATTAATGCTTCTGATGGAGATGTATTTAAACACATGCCAAGGTCTCCTAATTACAAATTCTCATGAAAATATACATGTACTTTATCTGAAGGTAGTTCACCAAGTTTGGTTATTAGTCCATGGGGTCTTATAAAATACAAGTAACAGTTTCTCAGGCACTGCTAGACTCATTAAGCTGAAACATTGTGGGCTGCCTCTTTGTATGCTGGGTGTTAAGGAAAACTTTATATTTTATAAGTTTATATTTATGCATTCTTTAACATGAAACATAACATCATTTGGTGTCTATGTGGCACAACACATATGTTCAACCATGCCTCTGTAATGTGCCTCTGTATCTCTTTGAATTGTTTAAGAATTTTGAACTGGAATTGTCTTTGTTACCTCTGTCTGCCTTGCACTGGCACTAATATCACTTGATCCTACTAAGTTCTTGCTTTAGGCATCCTCATACTCTGCTGTGTTTATATGTCTAATTATAAGTCTTCGGAAATTCCTCATGTAATCACTAGGTTAGTCTAGAAACAATTTCTGGAGTCTGCAAGTAAATAATTATCAAAAAATGTTGACTTTATTACACATTATGTCGATTGTACACAAACCATGCAGGACAGGCAAGTTTACTATGAACTAAAAATCTATAAGCCCATAAATGATTATCCAATCATCATGCTCTTGAATAACTGTTTATGTGACTCAGTTGCAAGTTACTCGTCTTCCCAGCACAAGCCCTGTGTCTACAGAGCAAACAAGCAGTCTTTAAATTTCATAAGGTAAGGTTTGGTTGTGTTTTAGTGGTAGAATGCTTATCTGTGGAATATGATGATTTGAATTCAAATCCATGACTGTATATAAACAAATACACACACACTTATATGGCATCTAATTGCAACATTGTAATTTACACATCTGCAAAACAGCTAATGATAGAACAAATCTTAAATAAAGATCACAAGACATGTGCTTTTTATCAAGACCATTTTCCTTGGAATTTTTTTTAAGCATGGCTGTTTGGTTGAGATACCAGATATTTGCATCACCCAGGTGCCTGTGCAATGATTCCTGATATCAATTCCACAAAAAGTAGATGAGAATTGTGGTAAAACTGGTCCTCTTTTGTGCTCATTGAGGATGGCAGAGCGAGTGGGCTTTACATTTGTATTTGTTTCTTACAGTACTCAACTATCCATCACTCTGAAACCACAATGGAGCAGGCAACACTTTTAGAAGAGATCACACTGCTTCATCCTTTACCTGAGGAGCATTTTGAACATATATCACTAAAATAACAATTTAACAGCAGAATGTTCTTAACTTGTAATATATGTTAGTGTAAAAAGATTTTTTGTTAAGTAATTATGGGCTATTTCTGTTGGACTATTTGTTCACTCATTGGCAAGGACTGCTGTCCAAAACTAAACAAATGAAACATTTTATAAGAATTTAGATATACGGGGTTGACATCATTGAGTAACAATTTGTTTCCTTCTATCATTTTCCTATTTTTCCAGTTCTCTCCTCCACTTCTCTTTGGGCCTTCTTCAGTCATTGTGCTGAGAGCTTTGTCTTCTCTCAGAATCTTTCTCTCTCGCTCTCTCTCTCTCTCTCTGTTTCTCTTTGTGCTGTCTATGTATTCACCTCTATATCTTAAGTGGAATGTAATGGAGATATGGATCTAAAGACTCAGGTGAAAAAAATGATCTGAGCAATTCTCCACAGCAGGAAACAGCAGGAGGTAGCTGTCACTTACTTTCTCTCTTAGTGTCTGAGTGCGTATACGTGTATGTACGCAAGTATGCAAGAGCCCAAGAGATCTTACTTCAGTCACCATTTAAGAGTCTTTGAAACACCATCAACAACCTGTGTACATCCAAAATGCCATAATATCAACATAACCTTTAAATATTAATGATGAAAATAAATGTATTAATGCTTGTACTGCCGCACTATAAAAATAAAAATACACATGGTTATAGAAGAAGCTGGAAGATTTCATCCACCAGGTAGCAAAGGTGTCAAAATGGCAAAGGTGAAAGAGCTTCCTAAAGGGAACGAACTCGCTGCGTTACTTAGAGAACAATAAATAATGACTTGTACCACAGTCATCTCCATTCAATTCATCTTCATACACAGAGATGTATGTCTAAAATTTGCACACATGCAACAAAAAAGAACTGTTTTGGAAGAAACAAAAATACTCTTTAGCAATGATTCAGTTTGTCATGTTTGGAGAAAGGAGGGTTAAGCATGTGATCCCAAGAACACCAAACCCACAGTGAAGTATGGTGGTGGGAGCATCAAGATACGGGGCTGCTTCTCTGCTAATGGTTCTGAAGCAGAAAGAAACACAAATGGATGCACCTGAAGATACTAGAGAAGATTTTGATTTCATGAACCTGAATCTAGGGAGAAGATCAACATTTCAACAAATAAAATAACACACGTGTAGTCACCCAAACATAAAGTCAAAATAACTCAAGACTCTGAAGACACTTATAGTGCCAGGTTAGTCACCTGCCTATAATGCAATGCAATTTAAAAATGCTGCATTAAGAATACTCTTAACCTTGGCAATTAAAAGTGGTTTACCAAATAGAATGGTTCCAAATGTGCTGCAATAAGCTAACTATTTCTTACTGTTGATGTCTTAAAGTTGTATGGTGTGGTGTGGTAATAATTTTCTCATATCAATTTAGGTTTTTAAACAGAGGATGTACGTCCTGAGACAATTGAGGAAGTACAGTCTTCCACAGGAGCTGCTGGTCCAGTTCTACACTCATTATACACAGACTTTTTGACCTGCTGCCCTCTGGCAGACGATATAGAGCCTGCAGACCTGGACCAGCCAACACAGGAACAGTTTCTTTCTCCTCGCCAGCACCCGCATAAACAGCTGAACTGTCACATTGCTTTACACTGCAAGATTGCACATTCTGTGGTATAAATGTTGTATTCTTGTATTTTTCTGCATATAAGATTCCGATTATATGTATACTGTATATACAGTACTGGTCAAAAGTCTTAGGCACCTGTGCAAATTATATCAGTAGTGGCTTTTTTTTGCAGCAAAAACAGATATGTTTTATATGTACAAGAAAATACTGGATCATATTTACTGTACATTCATCTGTAAATATTGTTCAGTTTCTTCTTGTACATATAACCTTATGTGCACTTATAACTTATACCTTTATCCTGTAATTGCTGCTTATTGCACTTCTGGTTAGACCTAAAACTGCATTTCGTTGCCTTGTACTTGTACATGTGTAATGACAATAAAGTTGAATCTAATCTAATCTAATATGTGTGTGTGTGTGTGTGTGTGTGTGTGTGTGTGTGTGTGTGTGTGTATGTGTGTTTACATGTATGTACGTATAAAAATTAACAATGCAATATAATAAACATTTATTATATGTGTGTGTATGTTTTAACATATATCTTTACATATATAAATCCATATTGCGTATTCATTTTGTAGATTGCACATTATGGTATATTATATTGTTCAGTATACAGTATTGTTCATTGTGCCTTTACATGTTGTTGTCGTTATATACTGTTGTACTTGAGAGACACCATCGACCGGAATCAAATTCCTTGTATGTGTTCGCTCACATTCTTAGCCAATATTCTGATTCTGTTTTTGGTGAAATTCTTCTCTGTGTTTAACCCATTCACCAAGTGAAGTAGTGGACTGCCAGGAACACAGCACCTGGGGAGCAGTGTATATCTTCCTCAGGGGTACCTCAGTGTTGCCAGTAGCAGTCCTGGGCTTTCAACCCACAACCTTCTGATCGCTGCTGCAACACCCTAAACACTGGGCAACCAGCTGCCCCAAATATATAGACAAAGAAAAAAAAACTTTGTGTACAAATAAGCACTGGAAGCATATTAAATCTAAAAAATGTGTTTCTGTTCAAAACATGTGTTATATTATTATATATATTATAAATATATTCGTTCCACTCTTATTACAAACATATCTGTATGTTAACACTGGGTTGATCATTTAGCTTTATGCTGAGGGGGATATTACAATGTTCTTTCACTTTCTAATTGCTCAGAGAAATGCCAAAGGCATGCAGTAAGCCCTCTTAATTAGCCAAGCCTACTCCTGGTTCTCTTAAAGCCCTCTGTGTTTAGAGTGAAGGGCACTGGCTAGCCTCTCGCATGCTGATTTAGTCCAAGGCTCTCTCTGCGAAATCATACACACACAAACATTCATATTGCCTTTATGTAAGGCATCTGTGCATGCACACACACGTACACACACACACACACACACACACACACACACACACACACACACACACACACACACACACACACAC